>JARYHS010007450.1:0-42001 GCA_031002005.1 Vandiemenella viatica
TATAAAAGAAAGACCAGTAGTAAGCGATTAGTGGTAATCTTTTCTTAAAAATGCAGAACTGGCACATGCCAAGCGACGAGCTCACTTCACCTGTTCCGATCGCTGCTAGCGGATTATGTTTATGGTAATTTCTCAATTTGTCCCAACGATCGACGGTCTAAAGGAAAAACTACCCCAAGAGCCAACGTGTATATTCGGCAATTTATCCGGTTTTGGAGATGCGATTTTTTATTTTTCAGGTATTACCTACATTACTTCCCCTAATTAATTTTTCCATCTCTTTCTTTCTAGTTCTTTTCTTTTACTGTAATAGGTTTCTTGATAAATAATCTACCAGTTATATAAAAAAAGAAACTAGAACTCAGTAAGTGATTATCGAAGTATGAATTTCTATTTTTAATTTCCTTTCTCGATTTAAAAAAATTAAATCTGCCACCGGGACAGTGATATATATCTCTAAAACTTCGTTTATTCTACTTTTACTTAAGCATTAGTTTTTTAGCTGACAGGTTATGTACAGTGGCATAGCTAGGTTAACAAGGGGCCCTGTGCAAAAAAATTGGGCACTCGGGCCAGATGACGATTTTTTTTTTTTTTAGCTCTATCAAGTCTTGTGGGGTTTGCTGTAGTCTTGTGTAGTTCGCGAACGAAATAGTTCGGAAGAGCGTTCCCACAGGCGAACTACGCGAACTAGTTCCCAGATCTCTCGCTCCTTAGTTCGTTAGATTCTTTTCCGGAGACAGACTTTTGTTTTAGGTTATTTATTACTATGTCATCTAGAAGAAAACACAGTTCACTGTGGACACAAATTGCACTGAAGAGACAGATATAAAAATAAAATAAAACAATGAAAAAAACTGTTCAACATTAATTATTGCAGAAGTCACAAACGGAAATTTCACGAGGAATGTGAAAACAAAACACGCTTTGATTGCATTAACAGTTAAAAGACAACCATTGATAACCACAACTACCACAACAAACAAAAGAGCGCATGCAATAGAGGTAGCAAAGAGAGCGAACGATCCGTCTTTGTGGAATCCGAGAGGGGAGCGACCTAGTTCGCTAAGGAGCTGTGAACTAAACTGAGCGCTCTCGGTCCCGAACTATCATGTGCAAGTCTAATAGTTAATTCATCACCATTCGCCGCTAGGGTTACCAACATTTTTTCGGTTGATTATAGTATTTTTTAGAATAAGCTATAAAAAAATAGTACACTTCGAAGATATAATATTTTCCGAAAAAGTAGAAAAGGACAAAAGGTATGTTTTTACTATTTTATTTTTTAAGCTATATTTTTTTACACTTCTTGCATCTTTAAAAAAAAATTGTCTACAGTAAAATTTTCATATGCTTTATCGCATTCAGTTGTTAAATTAATGTCGATCGAAAGCTCATTTTCATTAATGAAATACTTCTCTTACTTTTACGCAGATTTCGTGTTTCAGAGTAAAGTTTGTTCATTTTGAAGCTCATTTTTTCTCGTAAATTTAGAACTTCTGATATTGTCTCACAATCGTCAAATCAAACCTCGTGTTTTAAATTTAATTTTTGGATTTTGTATAGCCAATTGCTTTCATAAAAATCTAACCATTTATTAAGATACTCCAGGCATTTATCAACCAATACTAGAAAATTATTTTTAATATTATCACTTTCTGTGGAGAATTTGGCTTCTAAGTACTTTTTCTTGTTTTCTTAACCAAAGAAAGTCTCTAACATTTTTCTATCGCTGATTTTTAAAGCTGAAATAATATAATACTTATCTCAGATTGTGACGTTATTACCTTCTAGTTGTTTAACAGCTTTGTGAAAGTTATGTAAAAAAAATGGCTCACGAAATTCAAAAAGATTTTAACTTTTGTCTCTTCATCAGTTTCATTCGTCGTCAAAATATTTTGAATGTGTGTTGGATAATCCTCCCCTACACTAATAAAATAATCGCTCAATTACTTCCAGTTCACTGCAAATTGACGCACTTTCGTTATTGCTACCACTTTCAATTTAATTAAATATCAAAAGAAAGAACAGCTTCCAAGTGAAAATAATTAACAAAACGAAGCAAAGACAGATCCATGAGCAAACATTTGTTTGACTTTGTCAATTTTGACATTACATAACATTTCTGAAGAGGCGTTTAGGTAAACGCACATCACATCATTCAAAAGATAAATCATAATGTGCCTTCACAGATTTTAAAAGGGGAGGAATTTGTTTGTTATTAGTTTCTGTGTTGAAAAAAAAATAACAATTAATAAATAAATCCATTTAAAAATTAATATTCCACTAATGTATGTAAAGTAAAAACAGTACAGTTGAATGAACCATTTTATCCATTTGTGCAAAGCACAATGAGCACTGATTTATCGGCTGCCATTGATCACGCTAATGTCATTTGAAAGGGCTATGGTTAAGTAACAAATTTTGTTAAGAAGGTAATATTAAATTCCATTTAGAAACGACAAAAAAATATTAAATAACGTCCTAATAAAACCGTCATAACCAACAAAATAGCGCATGCGGTAGCAAGGCGAACGATCTGTTCCTCTCAATTCAAGACGCGAACTAACGAACTAAAAGAGCGACCTAGTTCGCGAGGGAGCTGGGAACTAAACTCCGAGTCTAGATTGCTCGAAGGGGCCCCCTGAGCTTGGGGGTCCCGGTTTCGGCACCGCCTAGCCCTCCGATAGCTACGCCCCTCGTTATGTATTAAATAACAGTAATAAAGTTGGAAAAATAGAAAGAAAGCGAAAAAAATAATTTACCGAAGTAAGGAAATGATTACCGAATACACTAGAGTCCTGCTAATCTGAACTAATTGGAACCGGGCCTTGTTCGGATTACCGATTTGTTCGGATTAGCCGAAATTAAAGTGACCAGTTTCTCGAATGAAGTATACCAAGCATATAAGTAGCTACATCATGGTAACAATTGGGAATAAGAGGGGGGACAATAGCTCACTCTCAATCCCTCCCTTTGTTGTTGAGACGTTTGAACTGTTCGAGGTCAGTGCACTGTCAGCCGGTTCGCAAACTGCTCAGTTAATGTTAGCTATCGATCGCTGGCACGGTTGACACTTGTATTGTATGCAACTTTGGGTCATATAACAGACTGTCTTCATTACGTCGAAAAACAATGACTGATTTTTTGTCTTTTAAAAGTAGGAATAAAATGGGCGCTTGTAAGTACTGTAACTATTGTCGTAAGTTTGACAGTTTTTCTTTCATTGTTATGCACTGTTTAAACTTAATGTTTACTTGCCCACTTTTCTAATACGTGTGTACTGTACTGTGTAAATTAAAACGTGCAGCAGTTAACCGCACAATTAAATACAGTATGAACTGTATTTTCATGAACTGCGTTTTATTCTTTTACCATTTTTCATACTTAGACTAATCTTTGCCATGTTCGGATTAGCGGGACTCCGCTGTACTTAAAAAACCATATCAAACCATAAAAATTAGCCAAGCCTCTACAAGTGTGTGTGTGTGTGTGTGTGTGTGTGTGTGTGTGTGTGTGTGTGTGGTGATAGAAGTAAATTTTAATTTTGACTCTTGCTTAAAACTCCGAAGCTGGCTCCAGTATATTCGAACTCCACCTAGTTGCAGGCAATTAAAAAAAAAATCTTTTCTTCACTAAATGGATGTCGCCCCAACAGTCGGTCGTACGAGTCAACTGAGTATCAACATTCTCGCAGGACTGCCTCATTCGATGATCTGTTACAGCATAAGGCAGCTCTTTCGTTATCAAGCAAACCTCGGCTATAAAGCCACCACACAGTTTTATTGCATGCCTCACGGAGAGCTTTATTGCTCCAATGCCGCTAAATCTGTTTAGATTTTAATTGTACATCACAATAAGCTACTAAATGCAATTCCTGTGGAAGATGTTCACAAATATGGCACAGAAATATGAAAATGGCAGCAGAGGACATTGTTTAAAATACAATAAGGTTGGTTTATTGTTTACAATAAGGGTGGTTTCCATAGATCCTAATATAAAAACTGTGGAATATGGAAAAAAGTCAATTCACAGAGAAATCACAACAAAACGGTTGCACTTTTTACAAAACAATCTACATATTAATTGTAATAACTACATTTCTATAAGACACTGGCAACTGTTTCCTAGATACATTTGAAAGAAATTCTTCTATGGAGAGGTTGCCAAGAAAAAATTCTTTTATTTTTTCCCCGATTTTAATCGTATCCCCCCCCCTAGATACTTATGATGTGTTAGGAGCTTGTTCAAGATATGCACATCTAAATATCTGACTAATTTTTTTAAATAAAATAATTACTTGCAATCCCTGCGAAGATGTTTTAACTTCTGGTACCATGATGGCATATTCTACTATTTGTTTAAAAAATATCATCATTGATGACTACAAACGACATTAATGTGTATCTGCGATCAAAGTTAAATTCTTAAACAGTTCTCTACATGAAGATATTCTGCTATTTTTTACTATTCGCTTCTGAGCTCTGTACCTAGTTTGTATAGTTGAATTGCTCCAAAAGATTGACATTAAGGAGTGAAAACAGGCAAAAGAAACTAGTTTCTTCATATCGAGATCAATTAATTGAGCGGTCCCTAAATCTCTAATAAAATACTTCGTTTTAAGTATTCATTATTACCTAGAAGCGTTTGGAAACAATCTTACGTGTATATACTCTGGAGATCTCAAACACACAGTATTTTACAAATTGTAATGAGGTTTAACTCGTACACAAGTAACTAGGTAACATAATAATTTATTTTATACTGATTTTAAAATAAGTGAACACTAAAAAAACATGTTGCGACACTAATAAAACAAGTTACGGAAACGTCCTAATTTTCTGCCACTGTTAGGACCATGTCAATAGATACGGCCAAATGAGACACATTCGGAAACGCTACACAAAGTATATATATTTTTGAACCTTTAGGTGATTAGTCTAGAATTTTTCGTTTATGATAACGAAAGGGAAGAAAATGGACTTTGGCCTACATTAAGGGGTCATTCCAATATTCGTGTGAAGCGACTTCGTAAAATCATTTTAAAAAATCTTTGCGGGCGGAACATTTATTAGGCAGAGCTAAAGAAATACCATTCATCTCAGTTTAGTAAGTACAAAACACTGCTTATTCAACGTGTAACTTTTTTTTAATGGGTGCCAGATTTCGGACCAAAAGAAACGCATGCTGTTCTGAAACTAATGGCCGAGCTTTCGCGCACGCGTAGTGAAAGAAAGAAACGAGGTGACAATACTTCACAGTTAATTACACTGGGCAACAAGGATTTTGGTGTTTAGGAAATAAACACAATTTTTATACGAAACTGGTCCTCGATTCCAAATATACCCTTCATTTTGACATATCAGGTCTAGTTTGTAGGTTATAACTTATAAGACACACCTCTGTTATATACTAGATGTTAGTCAAAGTGCATTATGTTTATAAGTGTGTACATGTGAGTGACAGTCCATAAGTTTTTTTTTTCTTTTGCTTCCATACATATGAAAAGTCTGAAGCAATTAAATTGGTTTTAGAGAATATTCTATATTATGAGCATAAATGGGTTGGCTTAAAGATGGCGAATTTTCTCCTAGGACAGCAAACAGGTTATAAAAAAAATGTTTCCTTTACATGTGGGATAGTAGAGACAATGATAATTACCATGTTAAGAAATACTGGTCTCCTCGAACAAATATGGCTCCTTATAGAGGTGCCAATATATTAGAAGAAACTTTAGTTGAGCGAAATAAAATTCATCTTCCCACCTTTGCACATCAAACATGGATTGATAAAACAATTTCTACATACATGGGGAGTGCTTTAAGTATATATTAATTTATTTCCACGCAAAATGGTTGAAAAACTTAAAGCAGGCATTTTTGAGGGACCAACCACCCGTAAGCTCATGAAGGACACAAATTCTGCGAAAACGATGCACTAGAATGAATAATTAGCTTGGCGAGACTTTGGGGAAGTAATGCAAAATTTCCTTAGGTGGCGTTCATTAATTACGTGAGGAGAAATAGTGGGAGAGGGGGGGGGGGGGTCGACGGAAATTTCACGTGAGCCTTTGAAATTCTTGAAGGACAAAAAAGGTCCACAAACGACACGGGGGGGGGGGGGGATAAGGTCTAGAAACGATGCGAATATCGCCTTTGTGGAGGGTATAACCGGCGTGGGAAGCAGGAGAACTAAAAAAAGTCTAAAAAAACTACTAGGTTGATCAGCAGGGGGGGGGGAGGAGGGGGAGGTCCCGTCAAAATCTTACGTCATCTTGGGGGGGGGGGGTTTCCGACAGATCCCACCAGAGGGGGTGGTCCGAAATTCTGGGAAAACATTTCACGCAATTAATGGACGCCCCCTAAGGAAACACAAAAGTGTAAAATTCAAACATTGTTAGCAAAATGGTGTCAATGTTTTGTGATATTTGAGTAAATGTGAACATCAAAATGCGTTTTCTTTTCAATCATCTTGATTACTTTCCTGAAAATCACGGAGATGGAAACCTGATACTGTGATGATGGAAGAATATTGATGGTGTTTAAAGGAGATAATCCTATTGTTCAACATGCAGGGCGCGCAAAGAAGCGTAATTTTATTCCTTGGATTTTCTGACAAAATCTTTGCATTTGTGTTTTGTTTATGGGTCACGCAAACTTTATCGCTTGATATTCTTTGACTCTTATACGAATAAAATAAAGTTTAAAAAAAAAAAAAAAAAGAAACAGACTTCTTTAATTTACCTAAAACACACTAATATCAGACCATGTACAATGTTTGAAATATGTATTACAATGTAATGGAACCAAACTGAAATGAGTACAGTAAAAAAAACTAGACCTGATAGAGAAAATCAGAAGTTATTTTCGAATTTATCAGCCAAAATTACCTAAGAATTCCTTAAAATATTCCAGGCACCTGCTTTGGCTATTGAAGAGTACACAACTTAATACTTGCATCCAGTTAGCCAAAATATTTAGGAGTGGTCGGAATATGAAACTATTAACAGAGGAAACGGTATTTATCTACCATATATTAATTAGGCTCTGTAAAAACAGGTAGGATAAAAAGTAGATTTCTAGATCCGTGCTTATCTCTAAGGATGATTAAGTCTCATTCACAACAAGAAATCAGACGTGATCGAGATAACGATCGCAAATAGAAAAATTTGTGTGGCCAGCGAGTCATGGCCAAGGAGTATTCGAGGAAACTGTGGCCTGAATAGAAACTACCGTTAATACACAGTGTGTATGCTGACATCCGAGGAATGCTCGAATGTTACACGGATAGAATGAGAGAATCAAGTTCCAATGGAATTCATTGTTATTGTGGTAAATATATCAACATATTCGCCTAGCAAATTGAACAAATTTCTTTATCTTGAGTAAATCACTCACCATAAATGTTATTACCTGAAGTAGGATACCTCCTAATAAAATCCATATACTTTTAAGAATGATGAAAAAAATCCACTGTGCACACCGCTAAAAAGTACAGAGCGAGATAAATCACACAATCGATGAATTCCGGAGTACAAAAAGAATGAAATGTGACCTTAAGAACAGTGAGCGCTCTATCATTTATGTTCTGTGTCAGTGATTAGCAAACATAATAATTCTTAGGCTTACGTTGTCTTCTGCGAATACTTATAAACAGTATTTCAATGTAACAATAAACTTTTTTTATATTTGCTAATGGCTTTACGCCTCGCCGATGTCCAGGTAATTAGAGGTAGGAAAGAACCCCGGGCAAGGAATGGGAAGGAATTCGAGCAGGGGATTTTGAAGGAACCAACCCAGTAGTAATTTCGGTAAAACGTAAAAAACCGAAATCTGGGTGGCCAGACGGGAATTGAAACCCGCGTCCTCTACAATGCGAGGCCAGAGCGTTACCGCTCACTCACCACGCTCATTGTAACAATAAACATTACCAACAAAATTTTGTATGGTTTTCCGGGATACGGAATCTTTAACATGGTACTGTCATTCCAATTAGATATGCTCCGTTCCATTTGAAAATCTAAATCATGATAAACCCAAGCTGTTATGTTGTGATCGCCACTTCTCTCTCGCAGTCTGTTCTGTACACGAAAGTAATAAATAAGGTTCAAAGACACCGAGAAAATACTTTGCATATGGTTTTAGTACGGTTTCTTTTTTAGGTCTATTGTATGTCATGTAAGCGTTGGTTATTAATAGCAGCGTACATTATTATTTCAGAATTGTTAACATTGTAGTCCGAAGTTCGATGCTTGGATATACGCTTTCTATGCAGATGGAAACTTTTGTCTTGCATTAATATTAATATGGCAGTGACAAAATTGATTTTATTTTCGAAACCACAGTGAACTCACCGTGTAGTGTGTAGACATTCAGTTGCAGTATCAGGAGAGGAAGGAGTGATCTCCCAATTCGTACAGTTTTCTGAATACAATGTTATGTTTGTATTTACTCAAGTGTATCTCATTTCTTTCACATTTGGAACGCTCTTACATAGATTCCAGATTCCCTCAGTAAATCCCATTACAAACTATTAATCTCGGCAGCTGATGTGCAGGATCTCGGCGTAAGCCGCGGTGAGACTTGTACATAGCAGCGTTTGCCAAATTTTTCTTTCCTGAGCCCTGTTTATTTTGACGATTCTTTTTCGTGACCAACTACGAACTTACTGCCTATTTTGAGGTGTTTTAAGTAAAATAAAACATCATTTGGATGTGAATATATTTTCAGGCGCTTTAATAATTACTTGCAAGTCTTCCATGAAGTTATTACAAAAAAATTGTAAAAATGAAACTGAAATAAATTATTAATTGGAAGCGTGAAGCGGTTTCTTGCTAACTAAAAACTTCACGTTTGAAGGGAAAGAAATTATCACTTATAGTTCGACTTTTAATCTGTTTCTGTACTTATTTTTTTTTTTTTAAAGGGAAATCAGTGTTGATGATCTGGCTTCATACTTACAAGTTTGACAAAATCCACAGAAATTTTAAAGCTCTTCCTGCTAAAACTGGATACTCTGGACGAAACGACATCTAGAAATTAGAGATGAAACGGATAGCTGTTTGGTGGGATACCAGATACCGGTTATCCGGCCATTCTATAAGGCAGATAGCCGGTTGAACGTTATTTGAAATTAGGAAAAATAAAAAAGCATTAAAGAAAGGATCGCTAATTTACTGTATGTATAGTTTGATATAAACAATGATAATAAGTTTTCAATTTTGAATTACTTTTCGTGAAGCGCGGTTTGACGCGAAGTTTGAATCAGTTCTTTTTTATCCTTGTGGACTTAAACAAAACAAGACATATTTTTTTTCCCCGTCTTCGACCAGATACTTTTGCCATGACAAACTACTTGAAAATGAAACATCCCGAAAAATGTCTTGAAATGAGGAAAGCTGCAGCCGCAATCGTGCACACACTGCCTTTAGCCATCTCCGGGACAGGTTCGTCTTCGCCATCGAAATAAAAGCAATTGACTATATCAGAATAGCTTGAAAGTAAATTACTTTGGGATGTAAACGAAGCAAAGGCAAAAATCATCAAAGTTATTGCAGAAATGGTTGCACTAGACAACGAGCAGGTATCTATCGTAGAAAGAACCGGATTTTCCAGTCTCCTAGAACAAGCTTCACCTTACTATAAAATACCTAATCTTACATAGATTTCCTAAAAAATTGTACCTGATTTAAACGACAGAATTTATGAGAAAATAAATTAAACATTTCTGGTGCTAACGCTGTTTCTGTCAATACTGGATCTGTTTACACAACAATGCCAGCTTACCGAGTTTCACAGCTCATTGGTTATTGTCTGAATTCCAACTAGAAGATGGAGTTCTCGCTATGAAGCATTTTCCTGGTCTCACACTGGAGAAATTATAGCAAGGGAGTTTAATTGTATCGTAAAACAAAATACACTTACTCATTCATGATAGTGACGCCAACATGGTGAAGAGTGTACGCGGGGCTGCGTAAGATTCTGCTAGGTGTTTCATCCATTTCCTTCAGATAATTTTAACTGATTCATTAAATATTCAGCCTTAAGTGGCAGGAGTGATTGTTACTGTAGACGTCTCATTACGCACTTTTATCGTTCGGGCTTGGCTCAAGAAAAATTGCTGGCGATTGAAAAAGAAACGTTTACCCGACCATCAGTTGGTGTAAGATATCAGCACGAGATGGAATTCTGCCTTTCATATGTTAGGAGTGCCTGTTGGAACAAAAAAGGGCTGTATCGCTATGTGTGGCTGATCGTGGAACACACACTAATTTGATGGAAAAGTACGTTAAGCTTTTTAAGACCTTTGAAGAAATAACAAGTTCTGTTCTCTCCTGCAATTCCGAAGTATTATGAAAAGTTTTTGCACTAAAAAATATTTAGATAAGGACGGGAAAGCACAAAGAACTCCTGACTTACCACACATGATAGCCTCTTTGAAAGCTGATTTAAAAAGTAGTTTCGGTTCCTTAAGATTCAAACTAATTTATTGCGACTTTCCTAGAGCCAAGATTCGGGACAAACTATATGGGGTTTGCTGAAGCTGAACGAGATCGTCAGAAGATTCTATTGGAATCTACAAATATGTCTTGCGAGGAATCTTACAGTACCAGTTCGTCTTCAACGGCTGTTAAAAGGAGTAGAAGGGATGAGACAGAATCAACCGTGACTCGCGAAGCTCACGACACGTTTTGGGACTGTTTTAACGAGATCAAGGGAAAAAAACGTGATTGCAAGTAAGATTTACTTTTATTTAAAGTCATCTCGAATCAATCTGAAGCGCGACCCATATATTTGGTCAAGATTTATTATTATTATTAATTTAATTGTGATGGAGCTGCGCTCCGGTGGTAATTTCCTAGTCATCTAACTACCCCGTTTAATTTATTTTTTAACATTTTCTTTTATAATTGAAGTGTTAAATTCCTCCCCTATTTACTTTCCTGATTTATAAATTTTAATTTTAAGGCCCTTAAGCGTTTTTGATAAATTATTCCACTTCACTTGGTAATTTGTTCCAATCCCTGACACCCTTACCAAATAACTTTCCCAGTCCCTTATGCATTAAATCGAGCCACTGCTTATGGTTATGGTCGTCTTTCCCCTCCCACGCATTATTCTTAATTCTTTCACCAATATCCCCATGCCCTGTACATTCCCAGCACTCTCTTCACCCTCCTACTTTCCTCCAATGACTCCCAATACAGCTCCTCTGACTGGGTCCTGGATGTCGCAAATTTATATTGATATAGCGGTTACCTCAACTTCGTGCTCTTTGAAGATTGTTACAGTATAGGAGACTTCTTTATTAATAACAGTAATAGTAATAAGTATTTCAATGAAATAATAAACATTTAAAAGTTCTGTACAAAAAATTCAGTAATATTTAATTTACTGACATAGAATTTTTTCATTTTACTGTTACAATATTGGTTTTATATTGACGATATGTTAGTACGATCAATTATTTCTGCTTTAAATAGAAATTTCACGGATTAAAGCTAATCTTGAGCGGTATCACGCGATAAGAATTATTTTTAATTTTCTTCACTTTCAAATAACCGTATTACTAATGCCATTATTTCAGCCACATTTAAGTAATTTCAAAATTTGAAACACAGTATATGTATTAATGCGCATTTGACTGAAGCTATGATTTTTGAACGGCAATATTATCTGAGGTTTTGGTTCAGTTGAAATGCAAACTGGACCAAAATGACAATTGACTCGCTATGTTACAGCATAAGGCATAATGGATTTAGTTTTATAATTTACGCGGTGTAACATAAGGTTTTATGATACCTAGTTAATTTTTAATTTCATTGGTTGCATGTTGCTGTTGTCATTAACTCAAAAGCACATATAAGGATAAACATTTAAAAAATCAGTGTTATGAAGTTACTTTATAGAAAGAATTTATTTTACTGTCTGTGGTTTGAACAGCAACCAAAAGTTGTACACACGTTCTTTGGGTGATGTTATTCAGGAATATTTGCACATTAGAGCCACCAAATATATGTTAATCGAGTAATGTCCATCGAAATATGGGCAGTTCTGTAGAAGTTATTAAGGAGAAACTATGTATTGTTACCTGTTGATATTTCTGGTAGCTGTTTCTCAGACATCTTTCTTCTACAGAAAAACTGAATTTCGTATCCATAACGATATGTAAAGAAGAAATATTGGTGTCGTTTGTCAGCGGGAAGACATATTGCACCAGAGACAAAGTTTTTAACTGTCTACCAGACAGAACATATGTCTACCACGTTAGTAATCTAACGCATTTTGCATCGAACTGACCAATTATGATACAAGTAAATGCTGATTACGTTTGATTCACGCATTCCGTTTATTTTAAAGAACTGCGGTCCAGAAAACTGAATAACAAAAATAAAAAAATAAAATGGAATCCTAAGATTTGTCAGATTTTTGCAAAAGGAGTGAGCGTCTGGAAGTGCATAATGATCAGTGGACCACAATTTCCCATATATGAAGGTTTTTAATTGCTTTCTTCTTCCCGTGGGATATATAAGTCATTACCTATTTCCGCTGATTTTGATCCGGACCATTAGCTCTAAAAATTTGAAAACCACGTCCAAAATGCTGCGGTACTTATTGCGCGGTACCCGTTCAAATAAAGACACACACGCAGCTTGTTTACATATTTATAATAGTATAGACTTAGAAAATGCGAATTTATAGAAAATTTTCGTAATTGAGAATCCGATATACGGCGGATATTGACCTGCTATCCGGTATCCGGCCGGAGAGTAAATATTGGTCGGATAAGCCGGAAACCGGGATTCCGTATCATTTCTACTACAAATGCATCAGTGGTGTCCTCTCGTTTAGATCTTTCTCTGATGGGTCACGCAACAGTCTGTCTCAGATGATACGTTACATGTAAATGGGTTCTTTGTAGCTGTTGACTTCCTTCAGATTAGTCTCCAGGACTGATATATTGTGGTACCGGGTGAAACGCTGGCGTATTCCAGTTCAGTTCGCACCAGTTGTCTATGCCTTGAGAAGTGAACAACAGACTCTAGAAAACTAGAAAGTCAAGAAAAGAATCAAGTTTCCAGGTGACATCTTCTGCTTAATAGTTCCAATGTGCTAGACGGTGAGAGACCAATAATCAGCAGCACACAATCAAGAGAGCGGCAGAACCATTGTTCCGATATATCTGCAGTCATCACGTGAAATTCAGATCCTCTTCAAAAACGATAGTTTTCACGAAGTCTGACGGACTTTCCTGCATTTACAGTATTTTATTATGTTTTGTTAACAGATGGATAGCAAATTTAATATATATTAGAATATGAAATGTACAATAATTTAAAGGAGTAAAATTTCCAGTCAAATTTTCAAACGTTTGCTGAGAGGCACAGAATATGTCAACTTCTGCCACTTTCTTAAATAATCTGCATTACTGGCGTAGTGACTAACAAGATAGCATCCATCGTTTTCCACAGCGAACTTTTTGAAGCTTCCTTTGATTACATTTCCTAGACTTTCACGGTAAAATCAGAAAACAAAGTAGAGCCCTGCTCCTTTTAACTGTTACTTACCGTTTCAGATAAGTCCCTAGACTAACTATTTGGTGTTATTGTTGAGATAACTGTAGTGTGCATGTCGGCTGTTAACTTTCCCACTTTTTTCTTTGGAGTCGGCATAGTATTATTCGTGGGAAATTTAGACCGCTCCTCCGAAGTCTGGCAAACTTTTCCGAATTTATGGCAATTTTTTTTTCTTTAAAAAATACTTTTAATATGAGCAAGACCGATAGTCTGTAATTCCTTTTGAATTTATTAGGTAAGTACTGCTATTACAAAGTTCTTGATTAAGCTTGCTGACTAACATGAACCAGCCTACATTTTTCAGTCTCCTCTAGGTAAATACAGTATATAGAATGCCACCCACATGCAATGCACAAGAACCAATGTAGAACCTAGTGCACATAAGAGGCCATTCATAAATTACGTCAACTTTAACGGGGGGGGGGGGACAAATCCACACGTGACACGGCAAGGGGTGATAAGCTTCATAATACTGTTTTAATAAAGCTCTAAATTTGAAGTTGCAAAATATGTGATTTCACATAAGAGGAGGCCCACGAAGGATAAGGAGAGAGGGTAAAAAATCATATAACCCCTAACAGACCAGATGAAACTTCTGTCGAAGGATTTTGGAAGGTTTAGTTTTTAGAAAACTACAATTTTGGAGAACCAATGTCTACGTGATGCTGGGGTCACACTAACGTCTAATGTCCAATAATTATCGCGTTATTCGACATTAAACGCAGGTGTTGCCGGGACTTGGCGTACTACGAGTAATTTGCTAACCCTTTAGTAATAACGTTAGACAATAGCTTGGACGGCGGTCTCGGTTGTCACATGAAAGAGATTTAGCGCATTTGTCATAGCGTTGCTGTGACCACACAAGCATTTCCCATTGTTAACGCGGCAAGCACTACTTTTGAATATAACAATAGACAAAAACACTGAATGGAGAGGTCTAAGAAAAAAAATGATCGTGTTTCTAAAAGTGCTTCCGAAGGAACCTGGCTTACGGGATCCTGAACATAAAACACAAAAATCGTGGTTTTCAGGCTGACGCTTGGCGCCGGATTATGCAAGCACTGTCATTTTCAATAAAAAGAAAAAAAGACTCTTATGGGTTACTACAGAATACATTTAAAAAAATATAAGAAATCTGTAAAATCTGGTGCGGGTACAAGTGATATATACAGGCGACACCACATCGAACACAGAGGATACATCAATGCAGCCTCAACCTCCATCACCAAATAACGCGTTGTTTATCGTTTGTATTACGACGTTAAATGTTAAGTGCAGCCACCCTTTTTAATGCGTATTTTAATCCGATATTTTGGCGCGCTAATTATTGCGATAAATAGACATTAGACGTTAGTGTGGCCTTAGCATAATGTAGAACACCAATTAGTGAAGAAATTAAGGTCTTCTGAAGAACATATTGTGTTGACATCTACTCCATTTATAAACTGTTCTCTCCTGGATCGAGCACGGTTATTGAAGCACTTGCATAAGCCTGGACATTACAAATACCACAACAGTTTTGATTCAGAATACCATTTAGCAGAATAGTATAATCCATACACCATTACTTGGATAATTTGGAGTGCAACTCTCGCACTACTTCGTAATGTGCGTTCTTGATACACGAATCAGCTTTAGAAAGATATGTCTCACAATACTGTTTGTGCTGATTTTCGTTTGAAGTTTCTTATTTTCGAATACTCCACTGGATCCAAACGATGCAGTAAAGACAAAAATCTTCATTTTGAAGCATAATGCAGACTTGGAGTTTAGAGTACAATGATTTTTCTAATAAAGGGTGAACATCTAACTCATTTACGCATTATGGTTTCCCGGTAAGATCCTTTAACCTAGGGATTTTCAGAAAACCCAGCTTTAACTTTTCCTCCACATAATTCACCAGTGCAATTACCATTACGATTTCTTCATTACATATACAATTTTTACCTTTTTCCAAGTTATTTGTAAGAAACTCGATATTTCAGTATTACTTGCTTAAAGAACTGTATGTTAATGTGTTGGATTGTTTGACCAACCCGCCAACCTTAAATATCTCACAGTTTTACTCGTATGCTAGAGTCTACCTTGGTTTCATAGCTCATCTTCGTCCGGAAACTCTTAGACATTACCTAGCAGGACCTTAGTTGTTAACCGCTTATACAAGTAGATGATACCGAATGCAATGAAGATTGCCTGATATCCTCGTTAATTTGGATGCTGCTTCCAAACTCAACTGTCTACACTGTTCTCAACCCTCTACACAGATTAGTTGAGGTTCTGCCTTCCAAAAAATCACTAAGGGCACTAGTCGTGATTGTGCTGAGCGATTAACAACATAATATAGTCATCAGATTTTGTATTATGTCTATCTATGAGCAGATATATAGTACATGGCTAAGTGTTTGGTTACTAATCAGCAAAGGTTATTTACAAGAAAGTCTAAGAAATCAGAGACATTTCAAGGTAAACCAAACACCTATTATAGTTTATTTATATACCTCCTTAAAGCCTAAAATGAGTGTTAGTAAATCTTGATTACGTCTGGGATATGAATGCTAGTATGTTGTTATACCATTCTGCACAGTTGCTGTAGCTCTCTCATTTTCAGTTCTCAATTTCTACAAACCACACTCAAAGCATTTAAGGAAATTTCTAATAAGGGAGCATCCATAAACTATGTAGTGTGGTGTAGGTGGAGGAGGGAATGGATAGAAAGCTACGCTAGGCTATATGGGGGAGGGGGGGAGGAAGAAGTAACTCTGAAGGGAGCTCAACTGAGAAAGAATCCGAAACAATGAAAGCTGGTAAAGAAACATTAGGCTTTAGAGAACAAGCCACACGAAAACCTTGATTCCCAGAAGAAATTTTGGAGCTGATGGATCAGAGAAGAAGGCACATAAATGCTCAGGATGGAGCAGGAAGAGAGCAGTACAGACAATTTAGAAATCAGATAAACAGGAAATGCAAAAAAGCAAAAGAAAAATGGCTACAAGAAAAGTGTGAAGAAGTAGAAAAGGAAATGGATATAGGAATAGTAGACATTGCATATAGAAACATCTAACAGAATTTTGGAGAAATGAAGAAAACAGGTGTAGGCATTAAAGCTGCCAATGGGGAAACCTTTTTTAAGCTCAGATGATAGAGCTAACAGATGGAAGGAATACATTGAGAGACTGTATGATGGGGACTATTTGACAATAGAGTAACGGAAAAGAAAGCGATGTCGACATTGATGACCTAGGAGATCCTGATTTTAGGGCAGAATTTAATGACTAGAGAACAAATAAGGCAGTTGGAATCAATGAGATCCCTGCAGAACGTCTTAAATCCCTATGAGATGAAGGAATCAAAAGATTATTCAAGTTGATATCAAAAAGTTATAAAACAGGAGAAATTCCAATTGATTTTAATAAAAATATCATCTTCACTCTTCCGAAGGAATCACAAGCTGACAAATGTGAGAATTATCACACCATTAGTCTAACATCACAAGCTTCAAAAGTTATTGTCCAGAATAATATACAGAAGAATGGAAAGGGTAGTAGAAGAGATAGTAAGTGAAGATCAGTATGGGATTAGGAAAAATCGCGGTACAAGGGAAGCAATTCTGTCTTTATGATTAATACTTGAAGGGCGGATCAAGAAAAACAAAGATACTTCTATCGTGTTCGAAGATGTTCAAAATTTTAAAGAAGTCAGGTCTAAAATATAGAGATAGAAGAATATTTTATAAACTATATTAGAATCAAGTGGCCATAATAAAAGTAGTGAACCATGAGAGGCATGCATCCGTTAAAAAGGGAGTGAGACAAGGTTGTAGTCTATCCCCATTAATATTCAACTTGTATGTAGAGGAAGCAATAAAGGAAGAAAAATTTCCATGTGGCATAAGTGTTCAGGGAGAAGAAATCAATATGCTATGATTTGCTGATGACATTGTCTTGATAGCAGAACAGGCTGAGGATATTGAGAAGTTGCTGAAGGGCATGAACAAAATACTTAACGAAGATTTTGGACTGGATATAAATCAAACCAAGACAAAAGTGATGAAATGTAGCAGAAATGATACCAATACTAGTAGATTAAATATAATAATAGGATCGGATGGAATAGGAGAAGTAAGGGATTCTGCTACATGGGAAGGGAAATTACAACCAATGGCCAAAGCAAGAATAATATTAAAAGCAGAACAGTACTAGCAAAAAGAGCCTTCATGAAAAAGAGAAATCTTTTAGTTTCAAATATAGATCTAGGACTTAGAAAGAACTTTTTAAAACTCTTTGTGTGGAGCATAGCACTTTATGGTAGCGAAATTTGGACTTTAGGAATACAAGAAAGAAAGAAAATTGAAGCATTTGAAATGTGGTGCTACAGAAGAATGCTGCAAATTAAGTGGACAGACAAAGTACAAAACCAACGAGTTTTGGAAATGATGGGTGAGGAAAGATGTTTGGGGAAGAAGCTTACAGAAAGAAGAGACAGGCTGGTAGGTCATATTTTGAGACATGCTGGATTTGTTGATTTATTAATGGAGGAAACAGTAGAAGGTAAAAACTGTAGAGGAAGACAGAGATTAGAATATATGAAGCAGATAATTGAGGATGTGGGTTGTAAGGGTGATGTAGACACGAAGAGGTTAGAACAAGATAGGAAGGGATGGAGGGTTGCGTCAAACCAGTCAAGAGACTGATCACAGAAAAAAAAGTATGAAAGAGATGAGGAGAATGTTTTTGGTAATACCTCAAGAAGAAAAGGATCCCTGACTATACCTGATAAAGAGGTTTTCCCAATAATTTATCATTTGCAGGAGAGGCTGGTGTCAACACTTCATTCAAAATATTTATAATTATAGAAAAGTACATAACGCAAACATCGGTTCTGTTAAATATAAACGCAATAATTTTAGCAATAGTCTTTCAAGATATAACAATACAAAACGTCTTTTGGAATTAATAGGTAAAAAGCTACATGTCACAAAGGGGGGTGGGGAGAGGAGAATGCTAGGTCAGGCTACGTGGGGCGAGGTGTTCAAGGGAGGCAAAAAAAGAGCCACGTAATTTATGGACGCTCCCTAACCTTGGATGGATGGAAGGCGTAATAACTAATTAATGAATATAAAACCATTATCATAAATGTATGGTGTTGAAGTTAAGCACTTCTAACAAAAACTTTATTCATGACTGCAATTTTTTTATGAATGCTTCAATCTGTTTGGCACAATCGTCCATCTTTTCCTCCCATCCTGTGCCAATTTCGTCATCTCATATCCATCTCAACCTACTTCCTAAATTATTTGCTTCTCGTAGTTTAATCTTTTCAATGCTAGTAAAACATGTGTCCTATCACACAGCGTATTGTAGATTATCTTTTCTGAAGATGTTGATTTGTTTGACAAAGATACCAGAAAATCGATATATAGCGATACTAAGTTACTGATCATATTATTCAGCTTTAAATGTGAACCAATTTCTCTGTACAGTATATTTCCCATGTCACTACTGCAATTCCTGAGTCCTCTCAAAAAATTCCCTCCTCCATATTGTGATTATTGCAACATACTTGAAACCAAAACACTTCTACTGATATTTGACATGCTTCACTGATTTTAATATTACAGAATTAGATAAAACTTGCTAGAAATAAACCAAAGTTAACATAAGCCTGAGCACACATTTCGATTAATGTGACATTTTATTCAAGTTGTTCAACCGTGCCAAGATTATTTTGTCTACTAGCAAGTGTCGAAATCAAGTCAAAATAGATTTACCTGCTACCGAACCTTCATATATTCGCAGCGCACATGTAAAAATTAGGCCATCACCAAATTCGTTTTAAATTCTGTAAAAGTTATGAACTGTGACTTTGACAAACCAGTATCCCAAATTTCTGAATTTAAAAAATGAATTCCTAATCAGAAATTAAAAAAGAACTTTTAGACTAAAAAAAAACATACGTTTCTGATCATGATTCTTACTTCTTGCCATTACTGTAACCACACTATATTTGACTCCCTAGAGTAATTGGAATGGTCAAGATGAGTTGCATAGTATAGATTTTTTTAGGAGTAGATTTCTCATGTTGCTTTTAATTACACCAGTATTTAAAATGAAGAGTAATAATAGCAAATTTTACAGGAACAACCGGTATGGAAAATTTCTTACTGGTGTACAATGAGCACGACAAGTTTGGACTCAACTGATAACAGAGAACAGTGTTCATATGAGAGAGAGTTATGTGCAGTTTGTGATATAGACAAGATCACCACATGCTTTTTGAGAGATACAGGAAACTGTGATCCCAAGTTAAACTGAAGGGAGATACAAAATCCATCCAATGTTATTTCCTTGTGGCAATCTTCATTTAATGAAACTTTATTTATAAGGTTATTATGAGGGCTCCAAGCTCCATAGAACGGTGCTGTTGTCACTCATTCGATAAACTCACCAGAAGAGTTTTCGCTGCTTTGTAACCAGAAGCTGCTTTAGGATTCCACCGACGTATCACAACTGCGAAAAACAAAGAGACAAATGATGGTTAGCTACCTTCTACTCACACAAATACAACATAACATTTTATCCACAACACAATAAATGTTTGCCTATTTTATATTTTCTTTAATGACACAATGTTTTTTTACCTTTTTCCATGTGGCTTTACACCTAGTCGATGTAGATGACATTAGAAGCGGGAAGGGACGGTGGGGAGGGAGCAAGGAATTGGAACTAATTCGGTCATGGATGTTTGAAGGGACGATCCCTGCATTTGTCTCACATCCTCCCAGATGCATAGCCCCCCCTCTTCGTGAGATTTTGAGGGAGACCCCCTCCCTACCAATCGACGTCGCAACTTTTTTTTTTTTAGCTCTATCATTCTACAAAAATTTCAAAACCTCATGTGAGATTTCCGTTGACCCCCCCTTCCCCTTGGTGAGGGTTTCGTGTGATTTCGCCGTACCCCCCCCCCCTATTTTACCTCACGTAATTAATGGACGCCCCCTATACTGAACAGCTTGATGGGCTCAAATCGCTGACCGGCTATACAAATTGCAGAATCACTCGAGGGGAACGTCGGGATGGTTTCCTTCCCGTTCCTTGCGCACATGGCCTCAGAAACATATATATCAGCTATTGCTTTTATGGAGAAACCCTTCCGATACTTGCATGGAGTGATTTCGAGAAACTATGGAAAATCGAAACCTCGATAGCCGGACCATGAATCGAAACAGAAAGATATGCCAGGTAGTCAATGGTCTGTCATCAACTTCGGTTCGCATATGTTGACAAGTGTTTCATGAAATTTGCCACCAATTTTCTTTACCGGCCCCATTTTTTACAATAACTACAGTCGAAAACCAGATAAGGTGAATTGCTGTTTTTCGTCGGCTGATCTGGTATCCGTAAAGCCAGCTCAAAGAGGCAATCCGTCCATCTACAACCACCGGACTCGAATTGCCTAACTGTGTCACGTTTTTCTTATAGATCTACAACTGATAAAGCTCTACAACGCTATGTTAGTATCAGTAACTTTTTTCGGATGGCCATGGCCGTATTCCTTACCGTTCCTTATTCCCAGTCCCATTCCGCCTCTAATGACCTCAACGTCGACGAGGCGTAAAGCCATAAATAAAAAAAATATTTTTTTTTCGACTACTTGCGGATCGCTTATTTAAAGAAACGATTGTCTATCATCGAGCGTGGTGGGTGAGCGGTTAACGCTCTGGCTTCGCATTCGGGAGGACGCCAGTTCGAATCCAATTTAGGTTTTCCATGGTTTCCCCAAATTACTCCAGGCGAATGCCGGGGTGCTTCCTTCAAAAGGCCATGGCCAAAGTCCTTCCCGTTCCTTGTCCCCAGTCGTTTCCCGCCTCTAATGTCCTCGACGACGCGTAAAGCCATAAGGAAAAAAAAGATTGTTTATCAAGCTACAATTAAAAGCTACAAAGACCTAGGGAATTGGTTCATATCACTTTTTGCTAACTCGTTTCACTAGATCAATAGAACCACTGAATCCTATGCAAACAGCGAGTGTCATAAGGAGAACTTAACACAATGCTGCTAAATAATCATCTTTTGAAGATGTATAAATCTTAATTAACTGGCTTTACTATTAGAACTGCAGGCAATCGACGTTGTTCTGCCTTTACGTGTATATAAAAACACATTAGCTATAAAGTGTTATTCCACAGAAATAAACCGAAATGGCATGCTAGCGACATAGACCCTGATTAAACGATACGCGGAGACCAAGTCAGCATCTTTAAACTATCACCTAGTACAGCTGGATGAGCCGGACACGGTAATGTATGAACTACAGTACTGGTCTCACTTACTGAGGGTCGCCAGTTCGAGATCAGACTGGGGTATGTGTTAAGTATTGTGTTCGCCCTATGTTATCTATATTACCAAGAGCAATTATACACGGGAGGAAATAACAAATACAATTGCTGAAAAGATAAGAATTGTAGACGTGTGAATGGCCGAAGAGGCTAAATGACAATAATTAAAAACTTACTTGATGAGCGATAGGTCAGTTCAATTCCCCGTGCGTTCATTAAGATTTCAATTGCCCTAAATCGCTGCAAGTGAAATACGAGATCCTTTATACAGATCATGACAATAATTCTAGTATCATCAATAAAGACCGAGCGTGGTGGGTGAACGGACAACGTTCCGGCCTCTCATTCGGAAGGAGGACGCGGGTTCGAATCCCAGTCCCGTCATCCAGATTTGGGTTTTCCATGGTTTCACCAAATCACTCCAGGTGAATGCCGGGACGATTCCTTCAAAATCCCATGGCCGAATTCCTTTCCGTTCCTTGTCCCCAAATCCATCCTGCCTCTAATGACCTCGACTTCGACGAGGCGTAAAGCCATAAGGAAAAAAATCATTAAAGATCCTACTATTTAAGTTCCAATAAAAATTCGCATATAAAACAATTAAACCAGTCACTATTGATGTTGATGATTGTATGCAAAGGCACTTCGTCGAAAATAGCATACTGAAATACCTGGAATCCCAACTATGTAGTTAGATAATCAACATTTGACGCTCTAAAGCCCACAGTGCTTGGTTTTCAATGGACGAATTTATTCATACACAACTGCGTTTCATTCGCACTACAGATATTTGTGATCGACCAAGCACAGAGCGAATCATTACAACCTTTTCTTCTTTGTCTTTTTTTGTATTTAATGGTATAATGAGAAGAATTTTAGACATAGAACTTCGAAACCTGATTTATAAGCAACCATTACGCATCTCTGTTCTCGTCGATGGATATTTCTTTTTTATATTTGTGATATTTTTTGGCTTACTGTTCTATAACCGATGTCCTCTAACACGTATGCACATTAAATAGATAGGGCCATGATTGTAGGATATAAGGTTCAAGTTTTATTTTGTATACACATAGTGTCTCAGACGTGGGTATGAGAGCTCTAATCTAGAGAACCAATGGAAGAAATTTGTTGAGGTATTCAACAGTTTGGTTTAATCAAGCAGGAGAAAAGTTGGGTGCCTGCGCAATTACTTTTGTTAGAGTATAATATATAACAATACAATATGTGTAAGAATGGCAGAGCATAAAACATAATACCCCATGATATTATATATCTACTTATAACATTTAAGTCGCAATAAGCGTGTCTAAGATTTAAATTTGCAGTAAAATATAAACTTGAAACGTACCGTATTTTTTTTTTCAACTAAGTACTTTCTCTTTACCAAAATAAATTATATTATCTCCATCATTTAAGTAGGTAAAAAACGGCCAGTACAGCATGCAATTTACGCCTGTACTTCAGGGAATGTCAAAAGTGTTGTGGGTTGGCGCGCTGAGCGAATAGGAGGAGAGGTTTTTCACCGAGAACTGGATGGCCGGACGGGTATTCGAAACCGCGTCCTCTCGAATGCGAGCCCAGCCAAGTTTGGTAGGAGGTTTCTCTGAGTATATTTTCTAACAAGGATGATCTCACCAATCACAAGGATAGTTCACACAGGAAAATACAGTACTTTTCCACTGTACAGTCACTCCTTATAACATCACAAAGTAAAACTGTTGCGATTCTTCAATTCATTTCCAGCATATGCTAATGCACAAGAGAATCCCTGAACGTAACAGATTATTTAATTTTCCGAAACAAAAATGATATCCAAGTTCATTGAAATAGCTGTACCACTTTATGCGTTCCTTTGACTTCAATACCGTATCACTGGCTGTTTGTTATAACAACCAGCCAGGAATTTAATCTTATTATCAACCACTCTATGCAATGTGTGGTAAGGATATTACCTGATAAACACGTCTAAAGAAAATTTGATACTTAGCCAAATTCTTACACGGTGCTGCAATTTCCAGCAATGTAAACTAACTACTACTGCTTAGAACGAAAGTACGAGCGGAAATAAAAATATTCCTTCTAACTAGCTACATCGAATATCATATTAGCGAAATTATAAATTTTGTTCCAAAAGTAGATTTTCGCCTATGACTGTACAAAATGTCTCTTTTTTTGTATGTTTACCTAAAACAATAATTCGAGAGTAGAATGTTACAACATCGTACAGTTAGCAAGAATTACACTAGCAAATATGTAAGTATGTTGTGAACATATTCTAAGATTGTTACTTTCACTTCACCTTGCCCCATAGATTTGTGATGTGGGAAGAACTTCGTAACGACGTCTGCTGCCAAAAGTCGCCATAATTCTCGTCGAAGAAATTCGCGCATATCCTCGTTCAGACAGCAATGTAACGCTCGGCGTGACCACTGTGGCTACCGCCCTAGACTGGGGAGGTTCAAATCCTGGGCATCGTTTACCCTCCGTCCCGATTTCACAAAACTAACAACCGAACAGATGACACTCCCTTCCGTCAATGAAGCAGATGTGGTAAGAACCGACAGTTAACGAGATGCTGCTGGCTCTACAGACCTGCAGGGTGCCTTGTAGACATCTCGCCCGGCTGTGACTCATCTACTCACAGCACGTGTTGCCAGACTTACACAATCTCAATACCGGCCCAAAGAGCGGTGAGGCATTATATAGCGTCGAGATGTTGACAGTGGCATTGCTCCCAGATCCTTGGTATGCTAACGTGTGCCCGGAAATCGGCGATCACAATTAAGTTCTGTCCACCTCTCAGATGTCCCTAGTATACTAGAGGTGAAAATAACTGAGAATCTATTCTAAAAAAATCTGTCATCTAACGAGAAGTGTAGAAACAGTATTACTAAAAACAGTTTTTATCGTGATTAGTCAACAGAATAGATTACGGCTATCTTACAAGTCATCACCGGATAGATCAAATTTAACAACCCAAACGGTGCTTGGAAATGTCGATAAAAGAGTAGCAAGAGAAATAATTCTCCTTCCTCCCTTGTAGATGAAGGATAGCAAGTGTGGAAAGATATGGGGAAAAATGACGAAGGAAACAAGTGAGTGGGTAGTGGTGAATGTTGGCTTGAAAATGAATGAAACTTCCTTCCAACCCTATTTTACCACGCTGTAGATATTTTGTTAGAAGTAATGTTCTTGGCTGCTTCACCCAAAATAGATCAGATCTTCACAAAGAAAGTGTACACAAGTCAACCAAAAAAAATAATTAAACTTGACTCAAACCGAAACGTAATATTGCTGATTCGATAGTAATAAACGTGAGTTTTGAAAATTCTGTGTTAACGGGAGTACAAAATGTCCAGACGCTTACACTTGACCACTGGTATCGAACAAGAATTCTAATTTGTAATATTTTCGCACTCCATGGCAATAGACAGGATGCAAATGAGAATTTCAGTTCCAAGTCATAGTTCACAAAGATTTTGAAAAAAAAAAATCGAGAAATCTTTGATCCTTAACCAAATATACATTCATTTCGGACGAGCAGTACTCTCCATCCAATGTCCATACAAGAAATCTGTAAATAATAAGTTACGAATTCCTCAACCGAGTTCTGTAAGAAGCGTTAACGTACTGCACGAGATTTGGAAGGTAACCTAGAAGTTGTGGTCACATAAAACTAACAGACGTAGGTAAAAATCTCACATATGCCTGTCATGACAAGAATAACTGTGCAGAGAAAAACCCAAAGGCAGCTAGCTATACGAGTTCTAAATAAACAAACAACATTAAGATTGCCGAGTTTCCTGACGAACAGAACGTATGTAATAAGCTCAACATAGGGAAACCGAGTAATAGTAAAAACTTATTTCCTAGGATGAGGTATATTTTTACCTAGACAAAGTATGGGCGATCTCTGCGGAACTATATAGCCAATAATAATTGTTGACGTCAACGCAAAATCTGCTCTCAAGAACAGTAAAGCGACCAATTTGAGAAGTGAATCATTAGAGAAACTGTAAACAACTGCGGACTTAAGGAATCAAACCCACAACTTACCTACTCACTTGAACAAAGCAGGTGTTGGTACAAATATTGACATATCAATAATAAATATACATGCTTCTGTGTCTTATAATGATTGAAAACATGTCAATCTATCACAACTGCCTCTGAAATGGCCTGAACACAGACTGTTAGTATAAATTAAAATATCAGAACGACATTCAGTCTGAGAAAAGCAAGGGATGTGTTCACTGAACTGGATTTGATAACATCTTACGTCGGGATAAAGTCGAAAAAAAGGTCTCATGGGCAATACAAGGAGCCTTGAAACAATCGATAATACTGTATAGTATGGTGGATACGACCTACGGAACATCGACAGACAAACTTTAAAAAAAACTGAGACTAACTACGAGAAGAGCATATCAACGGAGCCTGGCGAATTATCCTTTAACATAACTATGGGCAAAATAAACAGATCTTAAATATTACATGCTGGAAACAAAAACACTTCCTGCGGGAAAACGTTACGGTTTAATGTTTGAGTATCCTTCATGAAACTGATCCTCGGAAAAATCAAACTTCTCATCACACTGTAAAAGATTAGAGACGTGGTGAAGGATTACTGAAAGCTTTCTTGGCGGAGGAAAGGGCGCAGGAAGAAACAGAAAAACAAGTTATGCTACGTAGAAACATCAGCAGAGGAGTGCAGTGACATTAAAATATAAATAAATATCATGAAAAAAAAGAAAGGACCCCGGATCTGAAGGAATTCCAGTCAAAATCCCCCTGAAATGGTGATGTCTTACATATACTTCTAAACCATGACTTCATAAAGGAGTTCGAGGAACCAGCAAGTATATGGACCATCTCCTCGACAAATATTGGCGCAAATTTACATAGTGATTGTGCTGGAAAATGATCAAGAGAAGATCCAATACAAGAAACGTAAAGACATACAGAAATAAAGGCGATGAACCACAATCCACAAACATTTCTAGTGCAGTGCCAGGGCTATGCCGAAGTAGTGCTAATGAAAGAAGGCTGTTGTTGGTATTTTCGTAGTTATCTTGCGGTCATTCGCAACCACCTTATTTGCTAGGCTGAGGGAGATGCTATGTGCAAGAATTTCAGTTACTAGTGCAGATACCAAACCAATTCCTTGAGATGACAGAACTTGACCATTAATAAGACTCTGAATAAAGGTTGTCCACAAGGCTCTGTTTGCCATCCAGTATTCTTGAATACAGGACTAGAGCAAGTAATCCAGACGCTTCAAACAGCTCCGAAACTGCAGTCAATCTGCCTTAGCTAGTGACTTTTTGTTGCTGCTGGAGGAAAACTCAAGGGCGTAAGTAGCAGCCAACTGGACCATAGTACTCAACTGCCTCAGTAATATTCAATACTGTGTGATACCCCAAAAGATAACTTTAATATTACTCAGTCTTCTATCTTGAAACTCAAAACATACAGCATCAAAGATAGAATTCATGTACAGAAGCTCCGGGGGAGGAGGGGGGGGGATACAACGCGAACGTTTAGATTTTGAAGCCCATATGGAGAAGACTATAAGACAAGCAACTGTTGTCATGAATAAAATTATCAGCATAGGCCAGCGAAGATTTACGATTCCAGTTCAAATACTAATATCATAACAGAATTTAATTCTGGATTATTCAGCAAGTTTTTGAGCATAATTTCTAGAAAAGTAAAAAGAGTGAGTCAGAAGACTTCAAAGAGTCTGGCGGGAAAACAAACGGCACCCTGGCAACATATGTATTAACCATAAAATAGGTGTCTCGTCACTGCACATTAAATTGGGAAAGCGGTGGGCCAATGAAACTGGGAAATAATAGGCGGTGCAGCAATATTGGAGAAGAGTGTTTGGGAGCTACTCTTCGTCGAACAGGCACAGGAATGGAATGACAGTGAAACGGACATTTGAACTTGTAATATATGTCCTTCCATATAAGAGAGATTAACGATCTTTTTGTTCGGGCTTTAAGGCTCGCCCACGTCGAAGTCATTAGAGCCGGGCTAGGAACAGGAAGGTAATCGATCATGGTATTTTGAAGGAACCATTCCGTCTCTATCATGATGTGATTTCAGAAAACCATGGAATCAGAAATCTGGATGGCAAGAAGGGGATTTGAACCCGCATCCTCCCGAATATAAGGCCCTAGCGTTTACCGCTCATCCACCAGGTTCCTCCTGGATTTCAATTAGGTCATGGGTCGTACACTGGCTTGAAACTCTTGAGGAACCAGCAGGTGACAATGTGGGGAAAGTAATGCATCGGAGCATGAGAAAAGACAGCGGACTTTCTACGTGTCGAAAGACTCTAGCCTGCTGGGTGAGACAGCAGTTCTAGCCTCAGAGCTTTGGAAAGAGAAATTCTTAGAGCGTAAAATGGCCGAGTCAAGAAGAGCAGAAGGAGAAAACACATTAGTAACTTGAGTGAGAAATGAAGCTGAGGACAAATATGAAGAGTCTCCTGTAAATGTAGTCGCATGATACAGCCTAGAAAATTTCGTTGACAAGAAGTGATTAGGTCTTACGCCCAACAAGCACAGATCACAAAAGTGATCTGTCCTGGACAACAAATTAACGGAGCAATTCCTGATGTTACAGAGACGGCCATCCTCCATGCAACCACTGTGATCCTATTACAAGTCAACTTGTGTTGTGCTGAATGGCCCATTATGCGTTCCATTCCAAAGGAGTTCACATTAGGAGCCCAATGAACATTCTGGATCAACGAACGGTATTAGAATCTGAAACTGTAATGATGACATTGGTGTTTTCAAAAGTTTTAGTTTATCAGATGGATTTTATAGTTAAGGATCTGCTATAAAATTGTTTATCCTGCTACAGATTTTTTACTTTGCCAACAGACTAAAATAAAATTGAAGTAAGGGCCCAGATGAAACTCTAATTGATGGATTAATTATTCACATGGCGACGTGCATCGAACAGTGATGAACATCTGCATTCCTTCAAATAAGATGTCCCATCTAGACAATTCGCATCCCTCACGCAACTAGAAAGAGTTCATTCAAACTTGCGAAATTACTCTTCACATCTGATGCAGGCCTTCGGATTCTCAAGGGAAATCGTGCTAGAGGGGCACCATGAAATTATTTACGTTCCACCGCGCACATGGATTTTGGAATGAAGCAGTAAAACTAGTTTCATGCATAAATAACATATTTATCTCCTTTTTTTGCTTATGGCTTTACGCCTCATCGACGTCTATAGAGGCGAGAAAGGAAAAGGACTGGGGGGCAAAGAATGGTAAGAAATTCGGCCATGGTCTTATTCGCCTTGAGTTATTTCGAGAAACCACAGAAATCCTATATCTGGATGGCCGACGCCCTCTCGAAGCGAGGCCAATGATGGTAGTTTCCGTCCTTCTTCCGACACTTGTATTTGGCAACATTCGTGATTGCCTTTCTAGGGTATGCAAAGGCCTATACCTAAACGCTCTTCTAATTAAGTACTTTTTGTTTAGGGTTTGAAAAGAACTTGATGTAGGTTGCGAGATTAGTAATATGGCCCTCACAACCGTGGTTTGTGAAGACTGAATGTTGATAATTCTCAGCATTTTCTCTTTCTTCAATCACATAGGTAACCTCTGTTGCTCTAAAAGCCTCATTTAACCACTGAAACGTTCCATTATGGGCGGAGATAGTTGGTTTGTTTAAATTATCCATTATAGATTAATTAGAAATACATTAAACAACAATGTAACATCAGTATAACAAGGAGTTTAATATCTCTGTCAGCTAGAGTAACGAAGAGCTTATAATGTTTTTCTTGGAGCTAAATTAATTATAATAGTTCATAACCCATTCAAAAATTCGCGGAAAGAGATTGGAAAAATCTGTAACAATGAAGCAAGAAAAATATTAATCATGCTGCATGTGTTTCTGATTATTTAATGTGGAAGGATATTGCTGCACGGGAACGCAGTGTTTACTGGGGCTCAGTGAGATAACGAAGAACTAACAGCAACATGTTAACGTATGTTATTTCACGGATTTACTTTCCGCTTCCGGAAACTCAACGGCACCCTAAATTTTGCAAACATATTTCTTTCTCATCATCCGCAATATGGTTTGGTTATCTGGCAGTTGATGTAGTTTTACGCGATTCAACCAGACACCAACCGGCAATTATAACAGTTGCTCGCATAAACTGGCCCCATCAAATGACAAGGCTATCACTCTGTTCTGGAAGATGAAACTGGAATAAGTTAAACGCGACAATCTAGCTTACAATTCTAATAGGTTCCTCAACAACAATGCGGAAAGTAATATAATATTCACACTGCCCACTGTATATCTATTTTTTCACTGTCAACAGGGACGTCCGCTTCTCTTGTTACTGGATCGATTACCTTGGCGCTTCGCGGCTTCTTTACAATTTCATCAGACGATACTGATTTCCTTATCACTAATGAATTCATACATGCCGCAATTTGGGTGCTACTGGTCTCTCTGTTCTTCTAAGGAATTTCCTACAAAATTTGATTATTTTTGGATTATGTCCATTGAAGGGGTACCATAGGTTATTTCTTCTTTTATACTCTGCCCATCTCAGCTACACATCTTATTCCGACATCAGATGATAAAGCTTACCTGTACTAGTATTGAAGACATTCTGATTATGATTAGATCAGTTTTATTCGAAGATTTTCATTTTTTTCTTTAATTATTATATTAATAATATTACTCCGCGATTCAATAAAAGTGTGTGGCGGAGGGTGCAATCCAACTATTCGAAAGGGTAATGGTTTGGAAGGGATATACGGGATATGGCAGGAGGCACCCATGGGCTATTGTGAGGAACCAACCCAGCATTCGCGTGGAGTGATCTGGGAAAACCATGGAAAACCCAGATCAGGATGGTCGGAGAGCTTTATCGAAAGCTACTCCTGACGGATTTTAAGTTTACACGACCGGTAAATCCTTTCTATTCCATTCCTTAATCGCTCTGAAAAAAAAAAAGAAAATACAGAAAAGAATCGGTTCTGGACCTGATTTCTTTTATTTCGCGGTCGTTCAGAGATGTTGTTTGCTGTCATTCCGAAATATGTCAGTCGTGAATTTTTCAATTAGCTTCTGTCGGGAGCAACGCCTTCGGTGTTCCAGATCTTCCTAACCTAACTCCTTCAACATCGCACTTACGCTTTCCCTCCACCTATATATACTTGTCACGAATCGGGCGGCTCTTCTTTGGACCTTTTTTTTCATTTTCGCCTCGTCGACGGCTAAGGTCATTAGAGGCGGGATGGGACAGGGGACAAGGAACGGGAAGGAATTTGGCCATGGCATTTTTGAAGGAAGCATCCCGGCATTCGCCTGGAGTGATTTGGGGAAACCATGGAAAACCCAAATCTGGATGCTCGGACGGTTGAACCTTCTCTAATGCCTCCATTAACCCCTTTCCTAACGAGTGCAGTCGTTCCATTTTGGCACTTATGCAGAAAACAGATTTTATTTTTGCTTCGGGCTTTACGCCTGGTTGACGTCATTAGAGGCAGGCGATGATAGAGCCAGGCAACAGGAAGGAATCATCCCGGCACTAGCCCAGAGTGATTTCTGTAAACAGAAATCAGGAAGGTCGGGCGGCCCTGAAGAGCGCCTGCTCGCGCTAGGTCTGTTTGGCAGATCTTGCACAATGTAGGCATTTGGTCTACTGTCACAACTAGATATTTACGTATTTCGAAGTGTTCAAGATTCTGGTCCAGCCATGAAATGTTTATCTACCTGTTCGTTTGTATTAAGATGAAACCCCAAGCACTACTTTTGCTGCGTTTTAGACTTTTTCAATAATCAGGAAGTTCTTATAGTGCTTCTCACAATTTTGCTCCCCGTTTACAGCTCTTTCCATCCCACAGCGATGCCGTCTATACTGCCACTCATTCGCATGCACAACACATAAAAGCGAAGCCAATAATCTTTCTCAGGGAAACACATTCTTTTTGATTCCACATTAAGTATTGTTGTTATACAGTCTACATCAGATGTAGAACCGTCGTAAAACAGAAATTCGTTTATTCTAAACATCAATGTATGTTTCCAGTCCCATTTGTAGCGCTTCCCACTGTTGAGGAAGAATGCCAATGAATAAATTACAGATAAGGGAGCGTGCATAAACCACGTAGATCCATTTTGGCTTCTTGTGAACCCCCCATCCCCCCGTAGAACGTAGCTTTTTTCCCCCTTTGATTCCAGAAGACATTTTGTACCGTTTTCTCTTGTCAGACTATTGTAAATTATATACGGACATAATTAACTGAGGAAAATAAATATTCACATGGCGTTGTGAGTTCTGTTCCTCATTTTAACTATGAAAAATGTTATGAAAGGAAAGCTACGTGGCCTTGCTCGGAAACCCCCCCCCCTCCCCCCACGTAGCCTACCAGCCAACCCGTCCCCCCCTTTCCCCTGGACCGAGCCACGTAGTTTGTGCACGCTCCCTAACACGAGTCTGGATTATCTTAAGCTAGTTTCAAGAAAATATAGGAATCATTTAATTTTCAGTTTATGGGATTGTAAGAAACTAATGTCAGTTTTCGTTTAGTTGAAAAACTAAAGATAAGTGTTCGAGCGGCATGGTGGCTCAGTGGTTAAGGAGGCCTCTGGTTCGAATTCCTGTCTTGGCGTGGATTTTCATAAGCCCTTAAGTCTACCTTCACCTCTGGCACAGCTTGTGTGAAGGAAGTAGGCCAGAAGGCTTCCGTGGTTTGGATTCCACATCAAACTGTAGGTCCCACAACCCTAGTTGTAACATGCATTTGTTCACATCCCAAGCAAATTCAAGCCAATAGAAGGCTTAGCTTGGTCCTAGTTGGCCACATTTAAAGATGTTGCTCGCCTCATACTGCGTCAGTTTAGTTCTTTGAGATATCGTAATTCACAAACTAATTGCTACCAGCGGATTCATGTGTTGCATTTCAAAGCTCTCTAGGCTGGATTCCATGTTCTACTGTTCGTAAAGTGATCACGCAAACAAGTGTCTGTAGTTCCTATCATACGTTTTTTGTCTGTCCTGTAGTTGCAGCAAATAGACAATGTGAAAACGGTCCAATTTTCGGCTACATGAGTAATTTCACTGCTGTAAAATCGAATAAAACTTGTACTTCTCACAAAATGTTTCGATCTGCGAACGTTTATTCAATGCAGTTCTTTCGGCACACAAGAAACTCCGGGTGATTACTATTGATATCTACCATAGATCACAGAGTACGCTACTGGGTTGAATCTCTCAAACGAACTTTCATAGCATTGCCCAATACACTGTATACAGTCTTGAATATATTCTTAAGCTGTAGTCGCAGCCTAACTGGTAACTGAATGAAGATATTTTTTTTGGGGTGGGGGGGGGGGGGTGCAGTTTCAGGAAACTGCTGTCAAGTCTGATATGTCTGAGTCGTCCATGGCTAAATGTGATGAAGGCAATGTTTTCATCTCAGTATAGACACGAATAATCCTACTTCACGTAAAGTATGAACCGCAACATATTAACAGTTGCTTGCAGCTGTGCCAGAAATGGTTTCCAAGGTATGCCATTGCTAGAACTACTGCTTGCACAAACAAGTCACATGACGCAACAAGGCTATTCGCCAGACCGTGAAAATGAGATTGGATTAAGTTAAAAGAAACGCTACAGTCTTATGTATACGCAACAGGACCTTCGACAAAAATCAGTAAAGTAACATTATTCACACTGGCGCCTATATTTTCTCCAGTGTTCGCTTCTTTCGATTCTCGCCTGGTAGTAAGGCGATACATCGTAAAGGGACCGTGCACAAACTACGTGGCTCGGTCCAGGGGGGGGGGGGGGGGGGGTTGGCTGGAAGGCTACGCTAGGCTACGTGGTGGGAGGTTCCGAGCAGACCACGTAGCTTTCCTTTCATAACATTTTTTCACAGATAAAATGAGGAATAGAACTCACAGCAGCATGTGAACATATATTTCCCTCAGTTAATTATCTCCTTATGTAATTTATAATAGTCTGACAAGAGAAAACAGTACAAAATGTCTTCTGGAATCAAAAGGGAAAACAGCTACGTGTTACGTGGGGGGGGGGGGGGGGGTAGAGGCAAAAGTCACGTAGGGCTACGTGGGGGGAGGGGCGGGGTTCACAGGAGGCCAAAATGGAGCTACGTGGTTTATGCATGCTCCCAAAGAGCTTACTGGAAGCAGGTATCTATTACTTTCACATTTCACTGATTTACAATATTGATTTCCTTATCATTAATGAATTCATACATTCCACATTTGTTTCAGTTTATTGAACTGCTACAAAGCTATGTTTTCAGGTTTTTGACGCTGAAAAGCTAAAAGAACTTGCCGACCTCATACTTTGTGTGGCTACCTGCGGGACTACGCGTTACAATTTCAAGCATTGATCCACACTGATGTTGTTTTTTATAGATGCCTAGCACGATATCGTTCTTATGAAAGCGAGTGGATGTACTCATTTCTTCAGAGCTCTCAACTCAAACATCGTAAACTTTCCGTACCGTCATCAGTTAATTCATTCAGCGGTGCGCGGAAAACGCTGGATTCAAGTTCATTTAATGCTATCAATAACCACTATCATTTTTTAAAAAAAGAATGTAACAACTGTGATGAAAACAAGCTAATAAAACCAGTATCCCACATTTCCTTGCAGATATGAGATTGCGAAATTATGCAAATTGTTTCTATTTTTACAGAAACCATTTCAAACTGTGCTGATTAGGTCCTAAGCCATGTGACTATTTAATGAGCAGTTTCTCTAGCTTCATTTCGTGTTGCCCACGCGCACAACCTTAGGGCTGGCTGTCTTAGCTTACCAAGTCAACTTCTCTATGTATTCAAACATCATTTCAATAACAAACGCACCCTCAGATTAAGGTCTGTTTAAAAACAAAAGGGAAGCATTTTCAGATAAAGTAACTATTCGGTCAAGCATATTAGCCACAATCTAATTACTCCCCCTCTTGCACATACACACACACGTTTAGGAGACTACTAATCAAGAAGTTGCCTACGGCAAAAAGAATTTGTTTGTCACGGCAGTGGTGTTTGGAAGAAGCGTCTGAAGCATATGACTTTATCCTTCAGTTTTTGAAAGAAAAGTGGAACTTACGATTAAGATATCAGATTACAGATTTACTTTTGGTTTCAGACGAACGGGGAAAACCGAGAGGAATGTTCCATGTCCACTGTACAAACGAATCGCTGGAATGCTAGAGTGTGAAAACTACTGTGTCTCCTTAAGGAAGAGGCAGCTTCATACTTGATGGATGACTAATTAGAAACAAATGGTGGCGAGGAAACGGTCACGGAATTAAGTTTAGGCGATTTTGCGAAACCATGGAACATAGAAATCTGGACCGGATCCTACAAAATCCAGGATGGAATCAGGTTCGGTGACGTGCCTCTCGGCTGTGTGGCCACGTTTATCTCAAAATGTACTACGTCTAATAACTGACTATAAAGGAGCGATGCTATCGACCCAAACTATTCTACAATAATATAAGAAAGTTTTCTTCATCGTCAGTCTTCCTTATGGTGTCAGTTGGATAAGGCATGAAGCTGGTGTTCAAAAGATACCAAGTTCGAATCCCGGTATTGGCCTAAAATTTTGCGGGCCTTAAAACTGACCTACGCCTTTGAGACAGCTTTGATTTGTTAATGAGAATCCATGTTAAACTATTAGGTCCTTTATACCAGGTAGATTAGACGGCTACGACAGAGGAGCACTGTGAAGCCGATGAGGAAGTTGTTATTGTAACTGCCACGCCATGTCCGAGGAAATGCTGTCAATAGCCGTACTGACAAAGGAGCATCAGCGTAAGAGGAGGTTAAATATACCGGTTCTGGTGAACAGAACAGAGATGCAATTGCGCGAACCTGACCACATTAACCCTTCTATTCAAATTTATTACTGATCTAGTCTTCAGTGAGAAATTAGATTTTAAGATTATCGGAGGTAACTTCTCAGCAGCAAATGACTCCGTAACAGAGTAACGCAACTTACTGTCCACACCATGGCAGGGAATGTCGAAATCACTATACACTTGTTTCTGTAACTCTCTCTCTCTCTCTTACTATAAATAGAAAGGAAACGTTTTAAAAGATTGCCTGCTTCCCACAACCCACGTAAACAAATCGAGTAGTTTGTTGATGTGTTTGACACGAAGTTCCCATACTCCAAAACACCCTTTAGTTACGTAATAGTTCTATTTCCTTCATTCCATACTATCATTTACTTCAAGATTAGATATACAAATGGCTTAAGTTAAGAAACCGGTTTACCTTAGCGTAAACAATTCTCTTCATATAGTCAGTTCAGAGTAAATTAATAAATCGTACGCAAATTGTGTATACGTACGAATAATTTCATTTTTTTTTTTTTTTTTTTTGCTGTCGTCAGTCTTTAGACTGGTTTGATGCAATCCTCCATCCCTTCCTATCCTGTGCTAACCTCTTCATTTCTACATACCCCTTACAACCCACGTCCTCAATTATCTGCTTCATATATTCTAATCTCTGTCTACCTCTACAGTTCTTACCTTCGACTGTTCCCTCCACTAACAAATTAACCAATCCAGCATGTCTCAAAATATGACCTACCAGCCTGTCTCTTCTTTCTGTAAGCTTCTTCCATAAACTTCCTTTTCTCACCCATCCATTTCCAAAACTCGTTCATTCTTACTTTGTCTGTCCACTTAATTTTTCAGCATTCTTCTGTAGCACCACATTTCAATGCTTCAATTTTCTTTCTTCCGGTATTCCTAAAGTCCATGGTTTCGCTACCATAAAGAGCTGTGCTCCACACAAGAGTTTTACAAAAAGTCTTTCTATTTCCTAGATCAATATTTGAAACTAAATAGGTTTCTCTTTTTCATGTAAGGCTCTTTTTTGCTAGTGCTATTCTGCTTTTAACATCATTCTGCTTCGGCCAATCGGTTGTAATTTTAGCTTTCCCAAGTAACAGAATTCCTTACTTCTCCTATTGCATCCGATCCTATTTTTATATTTAATCTACTGTTAATTGGTATCATTTTCTGCCTACATTTCATCACTTTTGTCTTGCTTTGATTTATATTCAGTCCAAAATCTTCCTTCAGTATTTGTGTTCATGCCATTCAAGTAACCTTCTCAATATCCTCAGCCCTCTCTGCTAACAGACAATGTCATCAGCAAATCGTAGCATACTGATTTTTTTCTCCCTGAAACTTATGCCACATGGAAATTTTTCTTTTGACTTTCTTCATTGCTTCTTCTACATAGCAAAGTTGAATATTAACGGGGATAGACTACAACCTTGTCTCACACCCTTTTTAACTGATGCATGTCTCTCGTGATTCTCTACTTTTATTACAGCCACTTGATTCTTATATAGTTTATAGAGTATTCTTCTATCTCGATACTTTAGACCTGACTTCTTTAAAATTTTGAACATCTTGTCCCACCTAACATTATCAAAAGCTTTTTCTAAATCAACAAATGCCATAAAAGTATCTTTGTTTTTCTTGATCCGCCCTTCAAGTATTAATCTTAAAGACAGAATTGCTTCCCTTGTACCGCGATTTTTCCTAAACCCAAACTGATCTTCACCTACTATCTCTTCTACTACCCTTTCCATCCTTCTGTATATTATTCTGGTCAGTAATTTTGAAGCATGTGATGTTAGACTAATGGTGCGATAATTCTCACATTTGTCGGCTTGTGCTTTCTTTGGAAGTGTGAACATGATATTTTTATTAAAATCAGTTGGAATTTCTCCTGTTTCATAACTTTTGGATATCAGCTTGAATAATCTTTCGATTCCTTCCTCTCCTAGGGATTTAAGAAGTTCTGCAGGGATCTTCATCAATTCCAACTGCCTTATTTGCTTTAAGTCATTCAGAGCTTTATTAAATTCTGTCCTCAAAACAGGATCCCCTAAGTCATCAATGTCAACATCATCTTCCTTTTCCATTACACTACTGTTCAAGTCGTCCCCATCATAAAGTTTCTCAATGTATTCTTTCCATCGGTTAGCTCTATCTTCTGAGCTTAAAGAGGTTTCCCATCGGCAGCTTTAATGTTCATACCTCTTTTCTTCATTTCTCCAAAATTCTGTTTGATCTTTCTGTAGGCAACATCTACTTTACCTACGACCATTTCCTATTCTACTTCTTCACACTTTTGTTTGTAGCCATTTTATCTTTTGCTATTTTGCATTTCCTATTTATTTGATTTCTAAATTGCCTGTACTGCTCTCTTCCTGCTTCATCCTGAGCATTTTGTACCTTCTCCTCTGATCCATCAGCTCCAAAATTTCTTCTGTGATCCAAGGTTTTCGGGCAGATTGTTCCCTAAAGCCTAATGTTTCTTTACCAGCTTTCATTATTTCGGTCTTTAATGCATTCCATTCGTCCTCGGTTGTAGCTCCTTTCAGAGATACTTCTTAGACCCAAGTCTACTATTAATGCAAATTTTTCTCTAGTGCTAGATTGTTTCAGTTTATTCACTTCCAGTTTGTTCTGCTTATACTGCTTCCTTATTCGCTTAAGTTTCAGCCTGCACTCCATTATTATCAAATTATGGTCAGAGTCTATGTCTGCTCCTGGGTACGCTTTACAATCTAGAACTTGATTCCTGAATCTCTGTTTGACCATGATATAATCTAGCTGATATCTGCCTGTATCCCCAGGACGTTTCCACGTGTAAATTCTTCTTGCATGGTTCTTGAAACAGTGTGTTTGCCACTACTAGCTTATATCTTTCACAAAATTCTAGCAACCTGCTTCCTCGTTCATTTCTTTCTCCTAGACCAAAACTTCCTACAGTATTCCCATCTTTTCCTTCTCCCACTATTGCATTCCAATCACCCATGACTATTAGATTTTCCTCCCCCTTCACATATTGAATTAATTCTTCAATTTCAGCGTATATTTTTCTATTTCTTCGTCATCTTCCTGTGATGTTGGCATATACACTTGTACTAATGTGGTTGGGACGGGCTTAGTTTCTAACCTCATCAAAATAATCCTGTCACTAAACTGTTCATAATAACTCACCCGTTTCCCTACTTTCTTGTTCATTACAAATCCTACACCAGTGACTCCATTGACAGCATGTGTGCTAATTATCCTGTGTTCCCCAGACCAGAAATCCTGTGCGTCCTTCCATTTAATCTCACTAATCCCAATAACATCTAACTTAAGTTGTTCCATCTCCCTTTTTAAGTTTTCTAACCTACCTGCCCTATTCAGACTTCTAACATTCCACGCTCCGACTCGTAGAATGTTTCTATCCATTCTGATGACTCCTCCCTGAGCAGTCCCCACCCGGAGATCCGATTGGGGGACTATTTTACCTCCGGAATATTTTACCCAGGAAGAAGCCATCATGATATATGTAATTTGAGAGGATTACATGTCCTCGGGATACCCTTTGGGTCTTTAATGCAGTGGTTTCCCGTTGCCTTCTGCATCCCCATGCCGTTGATCATTTCTGATTCATCCGCCTTTAGGGGCCGTTTCCAACCCCAAGGACAAGAGGGTGCCCTGAACCACTCCCCGCTCTTCCGCCCTCCTTTCGGAGGCCGTTGGCAAGCAGTGGGTGATTCAAGGTCATAATCACCTTAAATCAGAACCGGTGGTTCAGAAGTATCATGTAATATCTGAGATAAAAAAGTCTCAAAACAATCTTGATTCAGGCGAACTGTCAAAATGTATTTTTGATTTCGGAGTATAGACCAAACACGGATCGAATGGTTTTAATAGATCCATTCTGGAAAAGAAATACCTGTTTTGATTTACCAACCTGCATTTTTTCACAGCATTCATACATTTGTCTCAAAATTCTTTTTAGAAAATCATGATGAACACCATATCCACAAGTTAACGGCTTGTTGTCAGACTGTACTCTACTGCTCATAATGTCTGATACGTCAGTTGGAAAAAATTGACATTGAGTTCTTCATCTGGCATGAAATAGCGTATTGCTTGTGCTGTGGTGTTAGAAAACAAATGCAATGCCAAAAATACCCTCGAACACTCTCTTCCTTTAATTGACAAGTGAAACTGTGTAAGCTTGGGGCACACTTTCATTTCATCATTATCTAAATCAATTAATTTCTGAACCATCTTCTGCCAAAAAAATGTTGCGAACAAACAGTTGTTGTTATTGTACTGAAATCGTACTTACGAAAGCATTTTTGAATCCATATTTTCGTAAGCTGGAGGTCCTTTGGAAGTGAATAAGTAATACCTGTACCTTTTGTTTTTCGGTTTTAAGTTGTACAGCCAGCGACAGCATAACCAGTCTTGTTCATACAGTTTACAGCAAGTTTTAAAGAAAATCACGATCACAAAACAGCACGCGCAGGGCCGGCGTTAGGGGGGTAAGCGGGTCATATGTACCCGGGCCCACCGGCTGATGGAGGGCCCCAAATACCGATTGTAGGGGCCCTCAGGCCATGAAGCCAAGAATCCACCATTGTCGTACGGCCAGTTTGTAAACAAAAAAAAAAAAAAAAAAAAATGTCGCCCATTTTACCCCCGGGCCCGAAATTCCTAGCGCCGGCCCTGAGCACGCGCCCATATACTTAAATGTTCCGGCAACACACAGTGCTCCTATGGTGACGTCATGCACAGAGCAGAAATTTGAGCTAGGTCTGCGCATGCCAATCGCCCCCCCCCCCGCCCCCCTGGGGGTACGGATGTTCAAATGAAAAAATATCATCATAGCACCAGTCTCTGCGATTTCATTGTAGGCAGTGATAGTTGGAGGTATTGTCCTGGGACATTTTCTTGTATTAATAATGTTTTTAATGTCTTTACATATTATGATGGATATTCATGGTGGTGTTTTAGTAGAGGAGATTCAGTGGTCGTTTGTATCGGTCCATAGTAGCGTCGTATTGGCTGATATTGCGAACCACAGGGTGGTTTGACTTTTTGGTGTTACTGTAGAAGGTATTGTAATTTGGCGGAATCTTTCTTCAAGTGAAAGCAGCATTATCGCCTCGTGTAGAGAGTCGTTTGGAAACCAGCTCGGGAGGTGTAGGGCTCTTTACTACTAGGGGTGCCATTCTCTGCCTAATCTTCTTCCGGCAGCGTATAACGGAGCCTTTGTCCTGAGACATTTACTCCAACTTCTTCCAACGATGTGGTATGGCTTCTCGGTCGGTTTGACTTCTTGGTTGGCTATTGAGTAGTGGCTTCATGAGGCAACGGCTGCTACATCGTAGCAACCGAGCTAGTTGTTAATAGATTTACAAGTGGCGTTAGCAACTCGATGATGCTTGTTAGCTGCTGACCCCATTGCACATCCGCTGCGCTCTGTGCCGGCGAGATGTTCGGCCACGTCTTGTCTGGACGAGGTGGGACTCGGTTACTTGACCGGTTTTCTTCGCTAGACGTGGTTGCGAGCTTGCTGGTCCGACGACAAACTTCCTCGCTGGACGTGGCAGCCGGCTTGCTTGTCTGACGACAAACGCCTCCCGAAACTTGCGATGAAGAGCCCTGGCCTACGGCTGGGCCCCCCTGCCTGTCAGGAGCCGGCTCAGCCCGATGTCTCTTCTGCTACAGACGCTTCCTGCTGGGACAAGCGCGATGACATGCTGCGTGGTGCCCACCAAAGTTGCAGCAGATGGGATCCTCCTTCGACCTTGGACATGCTGCTGGCAGATGTTCTTCTCCGCACCGTACGCACCTCTGCCTGAGTGTGCACTGCCTCGCGTAATGACTGAAGCCTTGGCAGTTGAAGCATTGGATTCTCTATAACTTGGAGCCTTTGTATATGGCTATCAGCTGCATATGCCCATACTGGGCATGTATATTATATTATCGGCCTGATGAGGGCTGAATAACTCTGACTCCTGCAGTCTCGCGCTTGCCCGTCGACGGATGCAAACAATGTGGGGACCCCACATAAGTCTCCTATCGAGCGTGACGCCCAGGTAGCGTGCAGTCCTCGACCAGGAGATGTCGTTGCCATTCAGTTGTAATTTAGGCACTGGTATTACCGGCAGCAGTGGTTAACATGTACGCTTTAGCATTATTGCCTGTGTCTTTGCCGCATCTATCC
>JARYHS010007452.1:0-43224 GCA_031002005.1 Vandiemenella viatica
TTGAAGGTTTCCTGCGGAAAACGGCAGGAGCCGTCGAAACATCGCGAGCTTTACTTCTGGTAACACACCTTCCCACGGATATCAAAACCATTTCTTATTTCCTGATGCAAGTATAGTGCAACTTTCTTCACCACATCAATGTTATGGCTACATGTTTCCCGAGGTACACTTTGTCCATTATAAACGTACAGTGCCGTTACATGGTTTCATCTACTATGTACACGTCGTTTGTGACATAAAATGGCTATTTTGTGATGGACTACAGTGCTGCTCAATCATCACTCTAGTTAAAAGATTAGGTACCAAATGGTGAAAGGATAAATATCCTGACTAGCGTTTTTATGATCAGTTAACAACTAATCAAACATCATCAACAGGTATACCCGCCTAGTGATTGGGTGACATTACAACTCTGATACCGACAAACTTGAACTACTCACATTAAAATAGAGTGCGTTTCCTGCTCTCTGTTGGCTTGAAGGTATATGAAAATATATCTGTAGGCTATAGAGACAAAATTAATCTGAAAGAATGCGATGATGTTCTAAACAGATTTCTTCCTCCTTTTAATATAATTGAATTTTATTCCACTTCCTAAAAACAAATATATGTGTAGGATATCGAACATCAATATTCACGAAACTTTCGTTAAACCTCATTTTTTGTAGTTGGCAATCAGTGGTGGAGGTGAGCATCGTTGAGACTTTTTTAATTGAACCAGCGCCTTGTCTCCAGAGAACAGGCCATCGCAACTGAATTCTGGGCTCTGTGCTGACGTAATCCCTCACATTCCACAGTGGTGCAGCAATAACGGACGGGACGTGGCGCTATGACCGACAGCCGCGCGCCTAATTGAATTGTAGCGCTTCGGAATTCGGTGGTACCAGTTTTCGCTTTGGTGTGGCGCGAAACGATAATCGCTTTAGCATCCGAATTACACGCTGCAAGCTGCTATTGTCCGCAAACATTGTTCTATTATTATTCAATTACGGGGGACAACATTCGAGATTAGTAGCTGGCTCCGCCGTTCTTCATTCGCCGGATACGTCACATTAGCATGGGATGGAAGATAGCGGATACACAGCTCCATGCTATTACACACGAGCTGACGTAGTACGACATTCAGACGTTGACTGAGCTATCCACTACAGTCACACTGCTTCCAGTCAGCAGGAAAGAGACTTCATAAGACGTCGTTTCAGTAACTAAAGATAGGTTGACTGAGAAATATTCTTATGGCTTCTAAGTCAGATCATTGTTTTCTGTATCATTTATGGCGTCCAGACTTCCATTTAGTGATAATGCAATATATAGCTTTCTATATTATAGAATTCGAATTAATTTTTAACCCATTTCCGTCTGTCAGCTAACAAATTAGTTTTTACGAGGTTGTAACCAGAAACGATCTTGGTAATTGAGTCACAGAAACAGATTGTTCTTCATTTCAATTCCATATGTCGTTCTGGTTTTTACATTAATGAAACATTTACCGAAGGTGAGTAGTTTTTTGTAGGGATGAATGGAAAGTAATTAGCCAAAAACCATCATTAACTAAATTACACATTCTAGTTGTACGATTGTCTTGAAATCTTCAAATTTTACCAGTATCAAACTCATTAACATGAAACTTCTTATACGTTCTTAAATTATTAAAGGAAATATGGCCTAAATTTTGATTTAAAATTATCTCAATCAAGTCAAAGTAAATCGACATTCAATACATGAAATTAATGTCATGTACTAAGAAATTATGAAAATGACATAATTGTTAACAGCCTTTTAGTATCCGAGGAAAGTTTGCATTAGATATCGTTGGTGAAATTAATTAGAAATGTGTGGGACTGTAACGTCATTTTGGACCAGTATGGTGAAATTTATTTCTATAATTCATTTGTATTAATAACAGCCATTGCCAAATCTTCTGTTTCTGAGAGATTTCATAAGACAGGACTGTGGTTACTGTTAAAATAATGATTATAAATAGTGAAATTAATTTATGAACATCCTATTTTCAAGTGCTTTGTTAGCTATAGTTTTTCTTCATAGTTTTGACATCCAAACGACACCATATCCGAGATCCTTCATAGATAATGGTTTGACACGATGTTCAGTTTCTTGCTTCTTCATTCATCGGCTTTGAAGGTGCCAAGTCATCGCGTTTTTTAGCGACACCGTTTCTCGTGTGCTGCTGAAACAGAAAGTGGAAAGAGAAGAGAAAGTACCAAATTCGTGACAATAAACCTGCAAGGCATCTCCCGTGAGGGTGACTGTGTTCGACACTACTGGCGTACAGTTTTAGGGCGTGCATTTGCAGCTGGTTCTTGATTTAAGAAGACTGGATACTCATTGCAGATGTGGCTGTTGATTTTAACGAACAACTATAAATTACGTTCAAAAGGTCTCACGTATGAATATGGCCACAATACTAGTCAGTTTTAGAAATGTAAGCTGTGGAAACGATACTAAAAATAAAGATTAAGATATTGAAGAGATATTAGTGAGTCTTCTTCAAATAAGAAATTCTTTAATTTCGAACATCGATTAATGATTCAGAAAATATCTTCTAAGGGTGTATGTTTGAAGCACGGCACATAATAAAAGTGACTTTTTGACTTTAGAAATATCAGGGAAAAGCAAACTGGAAGCTTTTTAAATTTGGTGATATAGAAGGATGTTGAACATTAAGCGGAAATGAAAATATTCTAGAATTGATGGATGAGGAAAGGCTAGTGTACATTACTCAAAAAGAAGAGATGAGATAATGGGACACATCATTAAACATGCGGATTACTTAATTGTTATTAGTGGAGAGAATGGACGAATGCAAGAAATGCTGTGGAAGACAAAGATTAGAATATGTAAAGCTGGTAACTAAGGACGTAGGTTGTAATTGGTATGCTGAAGGACCTCAAGATGGTAAAATTTGTAGGATCAGACCATTGCCACTAGGTTTCGTCGTATCAGAAATGTGGATTTTAAATTGAAATTTTCACCAATTTTGGACCAAAAACTTCACTCTCTAGGATTTCGAATCAAACATCCCGAACACTTTCAAAAGCAAATCAACTTTAAAACCAATTATGAGAAATTCCTGAGAGTTTCCCGTTTCGTATTCAATGTTACAAATCTCTCAAAAATTCTCTTTGAATTACTAACTAGTGTAGAGAGCAAAAAGTATGATTCCTGTATGTAGCTTTATTCTGAGAACGTGGTTTAGTAATGCTGCCGTCCGCCTGAAAAAAAGTTTTAGCAACCAACGTGGATAGTTAATTGCTTGACATGTGTCTCTTAAGTAGTAGTGCATCCAGGCGTTAAAAAAGTTATTATTGTTGGGTTGCTTACAAAATTCATCCTGCAGCGTACGTTAAATTTTAATAGACCTAAAAGATAGTTGAGCAGCACAACCTTGAGCAAAGAGAATGAGGCTTACTAACTCATTAAATCTTCTCTTTAAGGCAGGCAGGTTTTCTGCAGTGACTAGCTACATGCTTTTCAGTTTGCTGATTTCACGATAGCATGCGTTACCCACTTACTCGACTTCCACTCAGCTCGTTGTAATTTTTTGTATTTTCAGAAAGCTTTTGGCACTGAACCACAGTACAGCATCTAAATGAGGACGTGGGCGCAAGTAGTGTTACGGAAAAGTTGTTCGGTCGTAATACACAAATACAAAACTTGTTCTGTCGTAATACACAAATGCCGAGATCCCCTGGAATTTTTTTTATTGGGGATGTCTTAAAGACATTATCAACAATATCAACAATTGAGGAGCAGCGAAAATGCATGCTCAATCATGTAGATTTAAACAATCATTTATTAATAGAGGATGAGCGTGTATTAATGTGGAAGGCCGTCAGTTTGAACATTTCATTTATTTTTAAGTAAAAAATTATAATGTCATTAATATCATCATTCTTAGAAATGGTACAATATATAATAAACGCAGGAGGTGAAATATATATATTATTTTAAAGTGACTAAAATTTTAAAACCGTGGTTGTTTTGATAAATTATTTAAAATTTTGTATTTGGTGGGTAACGATAAGGACTTTCCACAATTAAAGGGTTATCCTTTACTTACCGAACATTCCTTATGGTTATAGGGAAGAGGCGCGTACTTATCTGGAAACTGAAATGGATGCACTACAGTGAAGCGTGATAGGTATTCTTCTGTTTCTAGTATTTATAACCCACCTTTTGAGATCACTGAACTGTCATAAAGCCCTCCGTTGATGGATTAGAGATTAAACATGATTTAGACGTTGTATGAACATGATGCAATAAATAGCAGCTTCAATAAAATTCAAATAAGCGTAAGTTAACACGCAAAACAGACAAAAGATTCCAGTTCCCGAGGAGTTCATGGTAAATAGTTGAGTTCTTGCTAAGGCTGAATCCTTGAAGTATTTAGGTGTAACAGTAAAATTCAATATGAAATGGGATCAGCTCATGAGATCAGTCGCTGATTAATCTAATTCTATAAAATTACGGACACAACGCAAAAAAAAAAAAAAAAAAAAAAAAAAAAAAATATGGGCACCTTATAAGAATCAGTAAGAGTTAGCTTGACAAAAAGAATTTTCAACTACATCAATACATTAAAGGTGACAACTGAATGGATTCAGGAGACGAGAAAATATGTATAAAAAGTTTGGATCTATCCAAACGAGGTAGAGATTCGAAGAGTCTTTTAAACTAAAATGACAAAGTCAGGGGGTTACAAAAACAACGTTCCAAGACCGAGATTGAGGAGAAGAAAAGACAAACCAGTCAACCACTTTTTCCGATGGTCTGAAGTAGGCTAAAGTCGAAAGTAGAAAAGGAAAAAGAAAATAGAATTTTTCCATGAATTGAACGTCTGTTATATCTAAAACTACACTCGTAACAACTGACTGGTAACATTTTAACAATTTTTTTAACTTCTGGAATGTATGAATCTAATGGTACAGTAGAACTCGATTTGCTGTAATGTTGATGTATAGTAGAAATGTTGACTGTTACCAATATCGCAATATTTTAAGAAGTGTAGTATATGTATAGCAACGCAATGCGGCAGCAGGACAGCGCACGCCACGCACAGTATTCGTAGCATCAGTTAGGGATTCAGTAAGGCGTGCCGGCAAACTAATGGGCTCCTCAGGACGCTGCTCTGGTTCGCCGGAGAGGCGTCTGTCAGTACAGTCGCGTCCAATGGACGCGCCTAGACTGACGCGCAGTCTTCTCGCTGAATAAGTCATATGGCTCTCCTTGTTTAAGGTTTCATCAAAGGCGTTCGCCGCCACCTCACAACGTGCGTGCCGCACCTCTTGAGAGCCCCTTCGCGTGCTCCGGGCACCCCGCAGACAATGGCTTTGTTCGCCTGTTTGTGATGTGTGTGTACCGTAAAACTGTAGACAAAGCTCAGCGGGAGCCAAAGATATTCGTGATGTTAGGCTTCGAATCTCCCGTGATACTGGACTTACGGAATATTTTTTAAAAATTAAAACTTAATAGACGTGAAACATATTAACACACAAATAACTAAACTAGTCTAAATCTTGAAATGCTGTAATTATATTAAAAGATGCCTACGGTCCATTTTTCATCCCAAAATCTTAAAAGTACGTGTTCAGACTACATGCCATTAGTTGAAGTTCTACATATTACCTACAGTAAAACGCAACGCATTGATAGTTTTTAATATAACAATCAAGCCCAACGATAATATATTATTTTATAGTTTTAATATTTTGTGTATAAGGATTTATTGATAATAGTGATTCGATGATAATTTTTATTTATTTTATTTTTATGCGAGTAGACCTATACAGATCACGTAGTTATTTTCTGTCTGAGTTTCTTTTGCCATTCCAGTATTCTCGCATTCGTTTACTGAAGGCAAGTTTTCTCTCTTCTGTCCATGTTGTGCCGGTCTTCATGGCTTTGATTTCTGGCATGACTACCCAGTCGTCTATTTTTTGTCTGAAGATTTTGCGATCTATGGTTTCTGAACTCTTGATTTTAGCTCTTTCCAGATCTTGTCTTACTTGATCGAAGCAACTGTTAGGCATTTTTAATCGTTGCATGAGTTTGAATATCTGTGATCTGGTATCCTGTAGATGTGACCGTAGAATTTTAGTCTGCGTTTTCTGATGTCGTAGACTATGTTTGAGTAGGACTCTACTGTTTTGTTTGACTTTAGTCTGTAGCCTTCATCTGTTTTTGTTGGTCCAATAATTTTCCTGATTATGCTTCGTTCCCCTGCTTGGATGTTCTCGATATTCCTCTTAAAGTTTAGTGTGAGTGTTTCTGTGGCGTATAGAGCGTTGGGTTTAATAACTGTCTTGTAGTGTCTAATTTTTGATTGAATCCTATGATCTTTTTTATGTATATGTTGCAGGTCTGTCCGAAAGCCTTTTTCATTTTGTTGAATCTGTTTTGTTGTGCCTTCTTTTCGAGTCCTGTTGGACTGATAATTTCGCCTAAGTATTTAAACTCGGTTACTCTATTGATTTTTCCATATTTTGTGTCCGGTGTTTTATGTTCAGTTTGTGTGCCAAGAAAAACCGTTTTCTCAAAGGAGATTTTTCGTCCAATTTTTTCTGCTAATTCTTTGAGGGGTTCTATTTGTTTGATGGCTTGTTGTTCACTTTCTGACAGAATAGCCAGATCATCTGCGAATGCCAAGCATGAGATATTTAGTCTGTTTCTGCCTACTTTTACTGGGTTGTTCGTTTTCTCCCATTCTCTAATGACTCTGTCCAGGGCTATATTAAATAAGATTGGCGAGAGACCGTCACCCTGTCTAATGCCAGTTTTTGTCTCGAATTATCTGGAGAGTTCTCCCATGAATTTTATTTTGTTTGTGGTGTTGGTGAGTGTCTGATTGATTAATTCTCTTGATTTATTTTCCATACCATATTCCCTTAGGATTAGAGATGGGTAGGTCCGGATGGATGCAGTTCAGTCCGTTGCGCTACGGATGGATGTACATCCGAGCGCTTGTCGGATTTGTATCCGGTCGGACCTGTAACAGCGCCACAGTTCCCGCGTGTACGGAGGTTGAACCACGATCGGACCTGCAACCGCGGAGCTGGAACTGTGAGCCGGACCTGGAGCTGTTCATACTTCTCACGCAGTTTTTCATTACAGTTCCGATTTGAAATCTATGTTCTAAAGAGTTTAATGTCACTTACTGTGCGACTGGATTACAGTTCACTTTAAAGATAAGATTATAACTGAAAAATTATTTCCTATCACTTACTACTAGTAGATAATTACAGTAACCATTAAATGTACCGTATATGGGTAGTTAAAACTCGGTAATACTTCTTTATTTATCTGGTTCTGGTGTATTTTATGGCATGTTTTAAGTTGAGGAGTACTTTATGTGCTAAATAAGAATGAACTGATAATGTAACTTGTAATTTTAATTCGTTGCAGACTTATTAAACTTTTAACTTGCAGTTTGATTATTATTCCGTTCTACAGTTTTTAACTTATTCATTGTGATGACGGGTACCTTAAACGAGAAATGAGATGGTGCATTAACAGCTCTTTATAAATAAAAAAAGGTTATAATGAAGATCGGTCTCTTTTACGAGGGTTTCGTGTGATTATTATGTAGCATTATTCCGAGCGATCTGCTGGCCTCTTTTAGCGCAATATTTTATAATCCGATATGGAAAAAAACACACATCCAGCCGTTTCTAGAACGTCTAACAATGGCTCAAACAATCGGTTATTTACGAACAATTTAAATTTACGTAAAAATACTTGCAACTATATCGGAAATAATCTCAAATGTAATTGCACTGAATAAAATAAAATTTTCAAAGCTCAGAAACCACGTTACAGTAGCTGGCACAACGTAACATGTTGATGTCATCTTGTTAAAATGCCTGGTATCGTACTGAATTTAGTACTCACGACAACGTTTTATACACTCAATCAAAACAGTCTCTCACAGTATAAAGAACAAAATACAATACATTTAAGAACCAGTCCCACGTAATTTCTCACTCACAATTTAAAATAAGTTATGCATGCAGTTTTGTTTCCTGTTCGTTTATAATAAACTGTTTAAATAGATTGTGGAAAGCTAATAATTATTTCAAAATGTTTAGTCTTTAAAAGTTTCATTTTTAGTAAAAAAAAAAAAAAAAAAAAAACTGCCAGTTAACAAAGGATTTTGCTTTTATTTTTGTGTGGCAATTCTTACAATACTACTAAGAAATGATTAAATTTTCTTTTTAAAGAGCCTACAGCAATTTTCGTTTTATTTTGATCATTATCAGTCTGATTATAGTGACTTTATTGTATTACGTACAGTTGTGAGTTTCAGATAAAAATAAAACAAAATTCACACATTTAGTATTCTTTCATTTCATAAATTAATGGATCAACACGATATAACTCATGCTGCAGCTCTCCTTGGTCGGATTTACATCCACTTAGGTTCCGCTCACCGACTGTAGGTTCGGACCCATACAGATCCGCCGGACACGTATCTGGATGTAAGTCCATACACATCCAGTTCCAACACACACTCGCTCCGTCCGATTGTATAGCCGGACCCATACAACTCCGCCGGACGCGCGTACCTGGATGTAGGTCCGCACACATCCAGTTCCGCCATACACTCCGCCAGCCCGATTGTAGAGTCGGACCCATACAGTTCCGCCGGACTCGGAACCTGGATGCAGGTCCGCAGCGCTGGATGCACATCCGGACCCGACTCCATTAAATTCTCGGACCTGCCCATCTCTACTTAGGATGCTGAGTAGGCTTTTCCTGGCGATGGAGTCATACGCCTTCTTGAAGTCTACAAAGGTGCATGGTTTTCTTGTGCCTGATTGATCCTGTATTTTAGGATGTTTTTTAGGTTAAAGATTTGCTCTGCGCACGATCTGTTGGGTCTGAAGGCTGCTTGGTATTCGCCAATATTGTGTTCGATTTGTTCTTCTACTCTTTTGCGGAGACAAGCAGAGAGATCTTTGAAGGGGACTGATAGTAAGATATTCGTCTGTAGTTGTTCGTATTGGTGCGGTCACCTTTTTTGTCAAGGGGAAGTATGAGAGCGCACTTCCAGTCTTTCGGGATTTCGTTTGTCTCCCAACAATGTCCGATGATTTTGGTTAGTTCTTGGAGTGAAGTTTGGACTAGATTTTTCAGGAATTCCGCCATTACGCCATCTTCTCCTGATGCCCTCCCATTTTTGAGTAATTTAATAATAATTACTTTTTTCTTGAATGACCGGGGCCATTATTCATTATAATTTAATTTGCATTAGTTTATGTGCATCAAATTAACTCATGACAAAAACTGAAGTAATTTTTATTATAAATATAAAATAATACACACAATATTTTAAGGTACGTTACCGTGGCGCAGAGTCTGCTCTTCTGTTCTCTCAATTAGTTTCGCTGTATATCTTTGATGTTTCGGTGACCTCACCACTTTCATTGCGTTGAAAACGTCACGAGTTTTCGTGAAGATGTTTAAAGTCACTAGTGCGCGTAAAAAGGTTTGACTTAAAAAAATTACCTATTACACGAAATCTCTTAATGAAATTAACAATTGTCGCAATAAAAATTGTTTGCACCTAACGGTTTATGACCTTCAGATAGTAGTTATGGTGCTTACTGTGAGGTATTTATTCATTTAAGTGGAAAAACTAGTTCATATTGAAATATTACATGATAACTACAAAGTAATGAAAATCACTACCATATAATTACAGCGTTAACATGAAGTGGCAGATAAAACCAATTACAGAAAAAGCTAATAATTGGACTAACTCAGCTCAAGGGAAAAAAGAGTGGTAGAAAAGAAGAAAACAGAAGCAAATTAACAGGGGTAAATTCAAACAACTATAGTAGTTTTTACTAAGACCCTCATTGCTGATTCCATATGTATTTGAGTTATCTCTTTAAAACAGCGGGGTTGTTACTGAAAAAAAAAATCAAGCTGAAGATGGATTCCTAATATCTTACATCTGCACGGTACTGTTTGCATTATAGTTTCTATCAACTTTGACCAAATACCTCCAACAACCTCGTACCAGAAGGCCATTGGAAAATACACGTGTCAGAGGATTTCAGAGTTAGAATAATTGGTGGAATGTTTATTTATTAGGTTCACTGAAACGTTCTCTCTGAAGATATAATTTATAAGAAGTGAGAGAAAGATGTCAAGTTCACAAATCACATTGGATTTATAGTACTTCTTTCAGTTCTCTTATTTTTAAAACTAGAAGGTAAAAATTGCTTTTAAAATCAAAGAACGTATTGAAAGAGTTTCTTTTATATTTTTCTTTCATCATGTTTGGATTTGCTTGTTTACAACTACAAGGGCATTTATAATCGTGGTTGTTGCAAAAATTGTTTCTAGTTCTCACGGAAGTTCTCTGGAGTTGCTGCACGCCTGCAGGCCGGATCCAGAGGGGGAGGGGGCTAAGCCCCCCCCCCCAAAAGTATCTAGGTCCATCTCCGACATTTTAATTTCGGAGACTTTTTTTTTTTTAGCTCTACGGATTTGAGGCCCGAGAAGGAGACAATAGACTATAAATACTACCTTTTGCCCGACTCAAGCCCCTCCCCCCTCCCCCCCCAAGCCAAAATCCGCTGAAGGCAAGCCCACCCCCCAAACCAAAGTCCGCTCAAGCCCCTGCCAAACCAAAATCTTGGATCCGCCCCTGCACTCCTGTATTGAAAGTGAAATGTAAATATTTAAGGTACATAATTCCCTCCTATATACTAGCAGGTTCTTTTATGACTAAAATAATTCATAAGTTATGTGAGGTATTTTTCCCTTCCGTTTATTTCGTAAAAATTGTAAATTGATGATTTAACAACGTTCTTTTATGCTTACTTACATTCTGGTATCCATGCTTGATGTCTTAAATCTTTCATCACCAATAGGGATGCATATCGAGGTCAGGCAGATATCGATAATATCGGCAGCATCATATCGATATTTTCTGATATTTGTATATATCATTTTAAAAATTAGAAATAAATATGTAAATCGAGATCAAGTAATAAATTTGAGGTATTTTATTGAAAAAAATTAGGTCTGCAAACATTAAGCGTCAACAGATCCTGAAAACGTAGTTTGCTTAACCATTTCCAATGAAGTCCATTCCTACTTTGAATGACAGTTGTTCCTACCTGTGAGAAAAGGCGTTCAGAAGGTACCGACGAGGCTACGCTGAGTGAATGATTAATCACAATTTCGAACATATCTTAATACAACTAGTATACCAATCATGATTAATTTCAGTTTAATTTTCCAGCAAATAATGTATCGTAATGTCCAAATGCTTTGCGTAACAATAAAACATGCTTCTCACTTTTCAACTACTCCTTCAGAATTTTTTCAAATTTTTCATTAGTTTTTTTTCGTTAGTTCTACAAAAAGCGAGTTTGTATAATGGTCTTAAGTGTTTCATTAAAACTTAAAACCATTGCCTTCAACTGCATTAAAAGATATATTATCAACACTGATAAAATAAGCAATTGTATCGGTCAGGCAGTCATAATTTTTACCCCCTTTAGAATATTGTAATGCGTCCCCGACAGAAACAAGAACTAACGAACGCTAACGTAACGCAACATTTTAAATAAGAAAAGGGTAAACGTAAATGAATGGGGAGCGAATAAAGCGCATGAAACGGAATGGAACCACAGAGTTTCAAAGAACGTTATCGACCAAAATCAGAAATTAGCATAGTCAATTTTGGTTCCTTTCACCCATATATTTATTCGCAGGATTTTTTTAGCGCAAAGGGGTTTGTAGTTTTCGATACTTCACCGCATCGTACCGTTATTATTATATCGACTTTGTAAAATATTGATGTAAATATCGATTTTTGGACCGATATTATCGGTTAACTGATATATCGTTGCAAGCATAATCATTAAAATTTGAAATTTCTTTTCTGAATAAGCATTGAGGGCCGTCAAGTATGTGAAATTACCTTCCCCTCTAACGGAATATCATCTTAATAAACTGCTAGTGTCGTAACTGCGGTATCGTGTTTTTCCAAAGAAAAATTAATATACTCTTCCTTAGTGGGTTACTGTGGTCTCAGCCTTCATTCAGGTTATAACTCGACTTTCTGAATCTCTAAAGGTCTATAGCTACTTTAATTAAGTCAATTAGTCAGAGATAGTACTTCTTACATACTAGTCTTTTTCATTCGGCTCAGTGATCGTAAATATACCTACCTCACAATTGTTTCCACCACTCGCCAGTTAACAATACATAATAATTTTCTAATTGTTATCTTAAATAGTTCCTGTCGCTGCTGCACTTTTAAATAAACGTTACCTAAATCTTACTGTTTGTTGCTATTCAATTTTCCACACCCTACCTTAAGTTCCGCGATGGCATCTGAAATAAAAGCTGAATCATTATCATTGTACTATTCAATACAGAGTCGCTGGGTAATTGAATACACTTAATGGTTTCTGTTCCCGATATGTGAAACTTATTAAAAAAAATGGATCTACGCCAACAAATTTGACATTAATATTTTGTTCTCGAAAATACCATACAGAATGATTTACCACTCGTACTATAAAACAAAAATAAGATTAGTTACCTAAACACTTATCGCCAATAACGATGACTTCAAATAATCCATACCCCTCCTCCAAAAGGTAATGTGTGATCCATTTGACGTGGGGCCGCTCCTGTACCACTCCTCTACAGCTCGCCAACAAACGCACCTCTGCAGACAATTCTTCAAAGAGGGCCACCTTACGAAATGCAGATTCTACTTAAATTCTTAGCAGTCGCTTCCTGTCATAAAGACTCATGGACCAACGTTTTACTCTCACCATACTTTTGACACTGCACCAGGTGCTGGAACAACTAATTTAGCTCTAAAATGCTTATTAATCTCCTGTTTTCTCCTGATAGAATCCTAGCAACGACACACACACACCAACTGTCTGCACACCATAACAAACATTCCAATTTATTTTTGTTATCTTCTGGACTTTTTTTTCATGTCAAAATTTAGTAAATAAATGAAAACGTATCAATTTTTTCAAACATTTTCAAAGACGTCTTTTAGAATGTCTAAGAATGTTCTGGTGATACATCTGCTCTCATCGAAGTCACTATGATTATAGAAATATCTGAAATGCGTGGGAAGAGAATGTTACATCCCAGTATAACACATTTCCAATAGTACATCTAATATTTAAATTTTCGCCATTAAGGATTGAAATTTAACTTTAATTCAGACTTTATTTACAGTCTTCTTCAGCTAAGAAAAAGAGATAAAAGTCAACCATAATTGGTTCAAACAAAATAAGTAATGTGTGAGTGGAGACTTTCCCGGCGTATTGATGAAATGAAGTCCTGTCGGGTGTCCAGTCGGATGGTGTTGTGTTCACACAACATCATCCGACTGGACACCCGACAGGACTTCATTTCAAAATAAGTAATATTTGATACAACTACAAACATATACATAATTTAATTTAAGGATTTCATAAGAACTTAGAGGGAACATGCGCAATGCTCTTATTCAATATCAAAATTACGACATAGCTTGAAAGATGTAACACAGAAATTCCATTAATTGTTACAGATAAATTCTTGGTCAAACGAAAACCATTTACAGATAGATATGCCTTAATTCAATGAAATGTATTGATAAACCTAACATTTTAGTATTAGCAAACATGTCAGTGCAGCATTGATGAGACTATGCCTATGCTACCTGTGGATAAGGCCGCAACTGGATATGTAAATCCTATTTTGCCTCAGGAACTTGAGAATACGCCGACACATGAAAGCTAATTGTAATACTACTAGTCTTTAGGATTCATATCTAAGCACGACGATTAAAGATCTCAAACTGATTAGATTTGTTAAAAAAGTATCATTTTCAATAGTTGCAAGGAATGATGAACAATCAGATTAAAAAATTAAGATAATTTAATTAAAATGTACTCAAGATGTACGTAAATTCTTCAAGCAATAAATCATCTGTTATTTTTTATTTTACTTCAGAAAATGGTATGACCAACTTGAAATCTTATAAAGACTACTTGCCTTATAAATACAAATAGATATTAGCTGTTACTTTAAGCTGGCTTTGATCTCTGATAGAAAATTAAGTTGAATTAAAGTTTTAGTTCACAGCTCTATCGCGAAAACAATCTAAAATCTCTGTTGATGATGGCTATCGGTCAACTGATTGCTTAATTTCTAAATGTAGTTGCCAAAATTGATGTTTATTGCGTTGACTCTCATCTTCTTCCAGTTTTAAAATTTTCGAAATTTTTTATCGGTCAGAATTGCTAAGTGTTTTGTTACAATTTTATTTTCAGCTTGATTATCATCTTTTGGACAATTCTTTGCTCTGTGAAAGCAACAAATGTTATTCTCTGAAATAATTGTTATATATTTATTTTTCATCTAGGGCCCTACCTATTTTATAATATTCAGGTAATATGCTTCACATTCGTAACATTTGCTGGTTTGCTCGCATGACGATGGATAATAATCATCATGAAAGATCCTAAGGCAAAGTACAACCAATGGCAAATAAGTATCAATCCGGAAGGGTATGTACATTTTCCTTGTCAATATCTTAAAAATTAATATTATCAACTAGAATCCAGTTCACAGTAACCTTGACACAACAGTAGATTTCAGGAAACAAAATATAAGTTTAAAAAGCCAAAGAATTTGCGACATCATGAATCGAACACACATTTATAACAGTGAAATGTAAGTGTGAAGGGCGTTTGAACACAGTTGCCTGTTGACATTTTTTACCGAATCATTAAAATACATATTATTTTAGTGAAATAAATGTTTTTTGTTTTGTGGATGTGTGAGTAACAATTAGTTCGGCGAAAAAAAATTTCTTGCATTTGGGCAGCAACAATTCATATTATCCTGTTCTTTGCCACTTTCAGCAAACACTGATATCAACTTGATTCTCTAAAATGTTCCAAAGACTGCGATAAACTCAGAAGGATAACTTTTCAGTCAGACTTGCAAATTTCTTCTTAATTCACCGAAAATAACATTGAACGTTATCCCTGATCTTTCTGTAACCTTGCCCGTCGTATTTTCTTGACTGTCAATTAAAAAAAAAAAAGGACAGAAGTTCCTCGTGTAATAAAAGGTGTTGGTTCACTATTTCATGATTCTTAGGTTTGTTTGCACCTTTTATCTGTGAATCACGTCATAACTGAACCAAGATCGCAAATTCGACCACTCATAGTGCAACATCTTTGAAAAATTATAACATATTTGGTAAAAACCTCCCAATAATGTATATTTACAATGTGTTGGAAGCATTACAATATCAGTTCAGTTTTTTACGTTGTGTAACAGTACGTCGTACTTAAAAGAACTGTTATTTCTCTAAAACTATTAGTCTACGAACACACACGTGTTAAAAAGAATTAGCCCTATTTATTTTTTGTCGATGTGACCCTGTCCAAAAATTCTCAGTAAACATAACCCAAAATCCGTATCTTTTAGATAAATACTGAAAGGTCTTACTTGATTGATGCAAGTAACTATTTGCTTTATTAGTTATTCATAATTAATTTTAATAGATTCTTGTCCTTAGCAATCTTACTCATTGAAAATGACTGGGAGTAAAGCTATCGCTGTAAAGGTATGAATCAATGACATGTCTCGAGGATTTTATCGTAAATTGAAACATAAAAGAATGAAAGTTTTTTAACTGCAGACAGTAACGTGTTAACAGGACACAAATTATGGAATTTAAAGGACATAAGAAAGGTTTTACAAGCGACTTGAACATAGCTATGAGAGCTGGAGGTTCGTCATCGGACGCGTGATAGGTCTCTTTGCTCCTCACCGCATGTGTCTTCTCGTAGCGACGTGTTGTACAGCAATCGGCAGACCGCTGTTGACTCCCGATGGCTGACGATGGTTCCACACTGTAGGTACGAGCAGCTCCCGTGTGACTGCAGTGTGTTCGCCATTTGACGGATCGTGACGTTATTCTCAGCTGACGATGAAATCTTAGGCTCGGCCGAAACGTATTCCCGTCCACTCAGTGTCACAGATTAACGCTCAGAGGATCCTCGGAACTATGAGGATTTCCACAAATCCACCCACCCCACAAAGTCGCTCTCTTCTTCAAATGGTCCTCATAACACAGAAGTTAACATTAGTCACTTTGCAAAGCAATTCGACTTTTTACATGTTAAAAAAAATAGTTTTAACCGCAACCCTGGCGTCTGGGCGGCCAGACACCTTCTAAGATACATGTTCATAATAACATTCGATGCTCACACATACTTAGAAGAAATCACCACTAAAAACTTCTTTCCCGGAAACAGCGTCATTGATTTACGACACGTCTGTTCACCCATTCCGAATGCCATTTGGTATGTCTCCGTTTCTATCAGGGGCGATAGCGTCTCAGAACACTGAATGTCGGAGTTAGTTTTTGTTATATATTGCCGCGCCATAAATCCTTGCGTCTGCAAACAGTCCTTCTCTAAAAGCCCTCTGCCATAAATGCTATTGGCAGGCGACTGCAGTTATATCCATTACCACACATTTACTGTGCGAGGACTGGTGCTGTACATAACTCAGGTGGCGTTCACTGTATTTCCGATGTATTAAAATTCATTTGTGCTCTCACTGCTATATTTCTGCAAAATTCTTACCTAGTATTATGATTTACAATTTCCCAATTAAAAATCTTTCAGTGCAAAAACCTCGCTACTAAAATTCAGAAATGTTACGCTCTGAACCTTTATAAGAAAATCTGCAATACTTATTATGTTAATCAGATTCATTTCTAACTAAGACAATGAAGATAGTGTCACGGCCTCCAATGCCTTGAGTACAGTTTGCTGTCCCTCAATGATTCTTAAAGTTTACCTTATTATATCACTGTTATTTTCAATGATGGTTAAATAAGTCTGCATTGTTAATATATTAATTGTAGTATAACAATACGAATAATAATAATTATTATATAAATATATGTTTGAGGCAAGGTACTACTCTATGGAATACCTAGAAAAATGTAGATCGATCGACTCCTAAAAGTAAAGATATGAGTTGAATCAAGGAATGACATAATAGATGACAGAGAAGTTTTCATGTCGTGTGAGACTAAACTAAATATGAACAACACTATAAAATACAACAGATGACATGTTGTCTATAGTAAAATGATAATTAATAGTGTAAGAACGGATGTGTTATGTTTATATTGCTAGTGTGTTATTTGGAAGAATATAAGTTATCTATTGAAGTTTGTACAGCGGAAGAATAAATATGCTGTTTGTTGTCAAGTACAGACTAAGTTAATACTGAAAGATTAGGGAGGCAAACCATCAAATCTTGGAATGATAAGCATGCTGTTACAGGTTTTACGAAGCCGAATATGAACAAAGACCGGTAACCTATTACAGATATGCTTGCAAACATGATGCTCTTTGGGTTAAGGAAACATTACACCAGAGGTAAATATACATTAATTATATTTTATCGAAATCTAGTCATCTCATAACATGTACACAGTCTTGCCGAAGATAACCAAAAGCGAGGGAGATAAAGAATCGAATATCTAATCGAAACTGCTATATGTTACGGAACTACCAAGAGAAGTATCGTCTGCATCAGTTTACTTGAAACTGCTTGCTAACATGATCAATACTTCCTGTGGAGTGAGCTCAACTATTTTCAACCTGGATCTCAGCCAAACAGAGTGAGCCGTTCATACATAAGTAACTAATCATATAATTCGCTGAAACACTAAAGTGCAACAATGCAGTAATGTCGGGTAACACATGTATTTTTTTAGAAATCATTATTATCATTAGACGGAAAGTATCTAAGTGGTAATAAACGCTCTGTAGTTTTCATTTTAAATAATAATATTTGTTGTAGAACCAGTTATTATGAAACGTACATCACATAATTCTAATGAGTCGATGTACTAATTTAATTATCATAAATAATGATTTAATAGTGAAATTTGGAGTGTTACATTACTGCTTGCATATTCTTAATTTAATACTGAAATAATGATCTACATTGACGAAAAAGATTACTGAAGACACTGTTTATTTTCATTTTGTGAAATTATTTCAGCATCTGTACGGAATTATTGAATAGGGACGTACAATATTTATGTGAGATTTGATGTTTCCAGAAACTATGTTTTGAGTTTTCATGAAAATAATTTGTTATAATGTGTTACGAAATGAGGAAGAAACAGCAACCAGTGCATTATTATATACGCTAGCAACAGTCCTCTATTGATAAAATGGTGACTACTGTTTCCACACTCAAGGATGCAGAAGATAAAAGAGATCTCCACGTAAGCAATTATTTCCCGAGAAGTATTACTGCCAGTACATCAGGTGTCAGTCACTAATACATACTCGTACTTTGAAGTCAGTGCGCTATGGATTCATTTGCTTATCGCTGCCGAACTGAAAGGACGGCAGTGTCGAATGTGAAATGGTGGCGCGGAGGTAAGTGGTTTCATAACGGAGAAATCACATCCTACGGCAAGCAGTCAGGTGTGTAAGTAAAAGGGATGCAAATTTCGTTGACATCGCAAAATCAAAAGAGTTAGCAGGGACTTCTGTAGTGGATGTCCGTAACATAAAGAACCCCCTCCTCCTATTTTCACCCTTTCAATTTCTTCTTCAGAGTTAGCTTCCCTGTGACAACGCAAATTGCAAATGATTGAACTATCCGTCTTTGTCCATCATGTTTGATTTCCATGATGATATAAATAATTTCGATCTTATTTACGGCGGAGAACTATGAGCTACAATTATGAATTAACTTTATAGTTTCTCAACTTGCATCGCTTAAACCTTATATCGAACCATTTGCAGGTGGTTTATTCCTTAACGCACATAAAATCGAACGCGAGTGTGATTACGGTAAACAGCAAAGGATTTATTTTGTAGAATATAAGCTTGGAAAAATGAGCATCCCTTTGAAACCTAGTATATTTGAAAGCCTGGCAAGGTGTCTGGTAACTCACTGTTGCCTGTCTTGAAAAATAAGGATGGGCCGGAAATTATTCCGTCACCTCACATCATTCTACGTCAAAACTCGCTTTGTGTATATGGTGAAACCTGTGAAAGCTCTGTGGTTTGGATTCCACGTTAAACTGTAGGTCCGGCAGGAAACGAACTTGTTTTGCTACATCTGATATACTGAACTGGTAAGCCTCTTTCTGGGTCATTTAAAAACTATTTGGCTATGGATAAAGTTTTGAAACTTAAACAAAACTGGCTGCTTGGTACAGAACGAGATACATGTTTATTCGGCGTAAGTCTGGATTAAAGAGATGATGGTTTTATTCAGATATACGAAACACACGAGATGAAGTGTCATCATGTTCAAAAATATCGATCTAATACTTTTGTAGCTCTGCTTTATTAACAGTTCCTTCTCTGTTAATATAAGGCAATAGTGGATTTTCCATTGATTCTAACTTTCAAAGACAAGAACTTTTTTTTAAATATAATTTTTCAGTGGTGAATGTTCTTCTATTTTCTGAAATGTTAATTTTTATTATTAATTTTTTAAGTATTATATTTCCATATACTGTCGTATAGCGTAGTTTTGTAAGTACAGTATTTGTGCATCAAATGTTCTGGTTTGTTGCTTACTGGAAGCTTTTATTGTTTTCAGCCTAATGTGTACCACTTGTATTTCCTTGTTTACTTACGTATGTATGTGACAGCGTTTCGTGAACTCTATTCGAATTATTAAAAATAAATTTATCTATAATTTTAAGCTCTCAACTTTGTTCCTGAATAAACCATTACGTAGTTAATATACATGCTAAAAACAGAATGTCGGAACAAAAACTGTTGTAAATTAATTGGAAAATGCAAAAAATAAAATTGTTTACCTTGTTCGTTCGTAACAATTTTTTTTTTTTTTTTCCTGTGAAAATATGTTGAAGCTTAGTAACGGTAAGTAAGTTCAGTTATGTTGTAAACCAAGACTATTTAAGTGTCATTTTTACTTCATGTAATACTTTAATGATAAACATAAATACAGAGGTAACATTTTATTTTTGAATGACATTCGACATATTAATACTTTTGGATTATGAAAATGATAAAGTCAACTCCTTGCTAAATTACAGTGGTTGGACAAAGTAATATAATCACCTGACATTTACATACTATTGAGTTATTAGTATGGTGTTGGGCCACTTTTTTCTTATAGTACAGCTGCAGTTCGTCGCGGAATAGATTCATACTGTCTGAATAGTTTCCATAGGAATGTTGTCCCAAAGCGTCCGCCAACATCTTCAATGATTTTGGAGGTGGAAATCTCCTTATTGTCTGTTCTAAAACTCCCCACAACGGTTCAGTTATGTTGAGGTCTGGCGATTGTGCTAATGATATTCTGATGCTCCTCGAACCAGGACATAACCTTTTTGACTGTGTGTATTTGCGCATTATTATCTTGGATGATGGCAGTGTTTGGCAGCATAGCAAAAATTCCATCATTGAGGATATCGAGATATTCATTCGCAGTCATCCAGCAAGTGATTTGAATGAGAGGAGCAGCTGAATACCACGATGTAGCAGCCCAAATCATTACGGAACCCCCCCAGTGATTGATTGTAGGACGCAGGCAGTCCGGATCGTAGGATTTTTTTTGTCTTATCCGTACATAAACCCGGCCGTTAGTATGAAAAATGCGAACGATGATTCATCGGTTCATATCACATTCTTCCAATCATGAAGTGTCCAGTTTTTATGATCATGGCATCACTTGTTCGGCAACTTAGCGTTGGTTGCCGTTATAAGGCGTTTTGCAATTGCAGACCTTCCATGAATGTTAGCTTTGTGGAACTCCCGCCGTACTGTTTTTGTCGAAACAGCATTACTCAGGTGTGTGTTAAGTTCTGCTGTCACTTTTGCCGCGTTAGTTTTGTGTTGTCTGGCCATAATAAATTTTAATGTTCGTCGGTCTCTGTCGGTTAACATTGGATTTCGTCTACTACTCCTCTTTGCCGACGATGTTTTACAATGTTTTGTGTATGCTGCCATTATCATGGATACTGTTGCTCGTGAGACGTTAAACAGTTTAACTTTTTCGTCACAGATGTTCCCACTAAACGAGCTACAACGATTTGCCCTCTTTCGAAGTCTGAGAAATCACGCATTTCACCGATCGCTTGTTATAACCGTTGCAGAACAAAGCTTATAATACACTGACACATAACCTACAAGACCTGCTACCTCAAGTACGCCGTATATGCTCGTCGCAGTATTCATACGGAAGCAGTGGTGCCAACATGCAACAAACGGTAGTATATCGCATTGTGTTCATATTATTTTGCCCAACCCCTGTATTTTCGGTACATCATTCCGCTGCTCTACAAGTGAATTTCACCATGGAGGTGTGCATTCCTAATTTTTATGACATCACTGTACGTATTTCTCTGCGGACGTCGGATATTCTCAATACCACAAGTTCTTACCGATATTAAAACCACAAAAAGTGATTCTATGGTCAGCGAGCTCTGACGTATTTATTGGACGATATTCATACAGGCTGGCGAAGCTCTGTGGGTTTATAAACGAACAATGTGCCCACACAATCCAGAAATTTAACCCTATGGCGTTGCGAGGAATTCAGATAACGATCCGTCATACTAAAGTATAAAATGTCTGACTCGCTTCTAATCTTTAAAGGGTTAACTTTTAAATTGCAACTTATCCGTAGGCGACTTCTCACGAAAAGGAACGAGATGATACTTTCTAATATTCATTACTTAGCATTTATTGAAAAAGGTTTATTTCAATTATGAGTTCTGCAAATTATGTTCCTTAAAATACATGGAATATAATGTTGACAAACACAGAAAAGATCAAAGGCATCACAGAAAAATATATTTTATGTTTCGTTGAAAATTACAAATATTAAGGCATAAAGCAAAAATCTAATACAATAATATACTGTATAAGAATTGTGCTTGTGCTGAAAGCTGGCGATTTCTTTAAAAGCACCAAGCTGACGAAATATTCCTCTTGTCCTTTAATAAAAGACATTCTTGATAAATGTCACACTAAATTTAATATATGATGTTAGTAGATGTTCTTCTAAGTTATTAAGCGAAAAGTTAGTATTCCATGTTTTGCTGCAAAGTTATTAAGAGAAAAGTGTTGGTTCGGTAGAAGTGACAAGCAATCATTTCCTTTTAGATTTAAAATTATTAAGATTAATATTTATTTGTAAGTAATATAAACAGGTTTGATCAGACAAACGCTAATTTTGTAAAACGATGGGCATAGTTTAAAATAGATGCAAATGTGTTAGGAGACATATAGAATGTTTTGTTGAAGTTAAAATATATGCATCAGGAGAAAGTGAAAAGCAGATGTATTAGTGGGAAATTTAGTATAGCATTACAGAAAGACGGACAGATGAAGCAATCAAAGGAACACCCCGAACAATAATATATCTGATAAAAGAAAGATGCTGACTTTGAAGAAACAATCATACATTAGAAAATATTTTGATAAGACAGGAAACAGAAACGGATAATGTACTATCAAAACTGCACAAATTTGTATGTCAAGTATGAAGTTAAAAATATTTAAAATTACTTAGGTATGGTAAGAGACAACAACAGATTTTTTAAATTGCGTTGTGTTCTCCTCTCCATGGAAATAGTAAGTTGACGAACATAAAAAACCGTTGGCTGTGACACATATGGTTTAAAATAACTGAAAATTGAAGAAAAAATGTATTAAAGATCTTAAAGGAAACTTAAGAAATATCACATAAATACCAATTTGGATTTCAGAAAAATGGGATTTATAAGAAGAAATTGCGTTGTGGTTTAATATTAGAAGCATTTAATAAATATGAAGATTGATTTATATCATCTGATGGCCTAGGAATAATTTAATGTTATATAGCAAATGATGTTTTCAATTTTAAGAAAATAGAGCCTAAAATATCAAAGTAGAAGTCTACGCCAAAGTCAGTGACTGTAATCAGAGTTCAGTTACTTGAAATTATGATTTTTTAGTAGCTGGAGTCGAGTAAGTAAATGGTATATACCAATTACAGATTTGCTTATAGAGGCAGAAATGGAGTGGTAGACAAAATTTTCACCGAATACGGTACAAAGCAGAAAATACCAACCTACAAATTAGGTTTGTACACAATTTGAGTATAGGACACAGATGAATTAATCAGTGACATAGACAAAATATTAACAGAGAAATTTGTCCAAAACATAAACATAATGCGAAGCTTCTGAAACGAAACATAAATTACAAACAAATAGTACAACGAATTAGTCATGTTAAAACGAATTCTCTAATACATTATGGAATTACTATGGTGGAATGAAATAAAAAATGAAGTTGTTATTGACCTAGTTTATGCGTAGAGGCGATTTAGAATTTTTTTAAAGTAATTTTACTGTCCACGATTGTATAATTTTGGAGAGTTGATGTATGTATGGAAAATTCTGTGAATAGGACAGGTTGTAAATGAATTTTTATACAAGTTTGTTGAAAACGGTAGTAATCCACGATATATCTCCAACAATCATTGAGATCTCACTGTACACGAATCAAAGAACTATATAATTTTTCTGTCCTCTGGGTATGGCATACACCGCGACGATTATAACTTTTGCATCAAAATAACTTTTGTATCAAAATAACTTTTGTATAAAAATAACTGCATAAAAATAACTTTTGTATAAAAATAACTTTTGTATAAAAATAACTTTTGTATAAAAATAACTTTTATATCAAAATAACATTCCTCACTTTGTTTTTAGATTTCTTCTGGTTATTGAAATAAACTGAAGTACTGTTAAGTATCAAATCGACAAAACCACTGAATATTAAAAAAAAAAACAATCTTAATATTTTAAATAAGATGAAAGAACTTAATTATTCTACTCTTCTCGAAGTATTAACAAACTGCGTATAAAACGGTTTTGAGAACTAGATGAAGTGTTTCTTTGCATTTAGGAGCAGATGGCAAAAATTGTTCCACACATTTTGTAAACTGAAGTAGCCTTATGTACTTCTGGCTTTGTAGCTCCTAAAAGCAACTTAAACCAATACAGACAGGCTGAGAGTGTAAAGTACCACTGTTCTGTACGCAGTGAAGATCAACCAGCAGGAGTTGATTTCTTGTTACTAGTGTACCTTCAATTCATATCATGGAGTTGGGTCATTTTCCTTGATCATTTAACTGAACAAATGGTTTTAAATTAGAAACGCGTGCTTCGCAAATACAGTAAATACAACATGCCTACTTCTTACATTAGATACAACCTTCTCCCCTTAATCATAAAGCATATTTTGCATACTGGTCTCATAAATACTTATTCACTGTATTTAGTAAAATTATGGTCATATACTATGAGAAACTTCTTTTTCAGGCTGTTGTAAATAAAAACATATATTTTGGGTATATTTTAATATTTAATTTGACGAAAAATACTAAATGATGAGAAATACCAACGGTATGTACTTCTACATCGAATTTAATAAACATCTTCAAGTATTCCCGCTCGTTCCTCATTTAGCTCAGTTCCTCTTCATAAAACAGAAACGTGTTTGTGCTCTTTTACACAAATCAGATGCAAATTCTTCACTTGCGGACTGTAATTTAGTTTACTCCCAAATTGCACCTCCCTAAGAATTATACCAACAGGTTCGACACTAACACCAATCAGCCACAGTGCAGTAGAACGTACACTGCTTAAAAGAAAATAGACAAAGTACGATTGTCGAGACCCTGAATGGAAGTCTGGAAATTCTCTAGACTCCAACTCCTTCTTTTCTGAGGAATGGTAGCACTTCAAACCCAGCAAAAACGGAAATGAATAGTCGCGGACTAAGTACCTTTCGTGCTCAACACGAAGAATCTGAAATAACCTGATAACTCAGCCATGGCGACGAGAGTCGGGGTGCATCGTATGACGCTGCTCTTTCTTCGCTATGGTATACTATACACATTCCCAACCTGGCGGTATTTTGTTTATCACTGCATATTCAAAGACACTCCTATAGTTGTTAACGTATTCATTAAGTGTTCTTGTGTAAATGTATAATGGTCGATTACAGCTACATAGTGTAACAACGTAAATAAAATACTGAAGAGAAAAGTTTTCGTAACCCTTTCTTTCGTTAGATAACAACCAATTACGAAATATACATGTCGGCAAGGTTCGCAAGGACTATCGTCAAATATTCACACAATCACCTGGGTGACTGTGGGCAATTTATAGCGACAAATGCGTGTTTCAAGTTTAACCAATCATGTAGAGACATAGAATGATAGTAAAAAGCTAAAAAGGAACGTAACCCATTTTGTTACTTACATAAATTACTCGAGCAGCATAATGTTCTCAAATTTCGACTGTTCCTGATAAAATTGTCAAGGAATTTTAAACTAAATTTAAGAATTCTTGTCACACAGTATCATACAAAGTGTTACTCTCAGTGCACTGCTGAAATAACAGATTAGTAGTTTTTTAAAGAGTCAGATATTTAATAATACAAAAAGTGTTATTCTTACTTCTTCCTAAAAGGTACGGAGGTTGTAAAAAAAGTAATTTTGTGTAGATAAAAGGAAAAACATGGAAGTAGCAATTCACAGAGTTAAATAATATTTCTGAACCAAATTTCGAACGGAGATAGAAATATAAAAGATAAATCTGGGAAATTATTACTTGTAAATTAATTCTATCGTAGCTACTGTGTGTCATCAATTTATTCGTGCATTAAAGCTACTACGAAATATACATGAATTACAACGTAGGTGTATGAATGGGAATATTTACAATGTCAACTGGATGTTTCAAAATCGTTTATGCACACAAAGCACTAGTAATTATGAAAGACGCAATTGAGATATTTTTGCCACTCGGAATAGTAAAAATAAAATAAAGAACAGAAAGGTATGTAAAAAACACAAATGTAAGTATCGCAAGGTCATCGATAAGCATGTGAGAATAAAAATTATTTTATTTCCAACACATGTTCATTATGAATATAAATCGCTGTTCCTGATATATTTTACTGAATCATAGAATCTGATAGGAATTATACATTTACATGGAATGATTTTTCTTTGATCACAGTATTTATTTTCTTTGGCCTAAAGAACGTATTTCAGGTTTAGTATTGCAATTAGCAGCACCACTATGGTTTTATTCTAAATGTAATGTAATAGAAAAAAATGATATATTGTATACCTATATCTTGTCGAGTTAGCAGGAAGTTGGAAAGACAATACGAAAAGCGATGGAACGCCACGGTTCCTAAGACTGTTATGTAAAAGTGTTTTTTCTTTTTCCTTTTTTTTTAAAAAAATAGGAAAAGTCGGCGTGCACAAGCGTTAGGTGCCTGGCAGAGAGTTTCTTTGGCGAGAGCCAAGTGTGAGGGTGGCACGAGTTACTGGCTGTCAGCCCGTATCTGCAGGGCTTACAGCTCGCTCGTCCGTGAACGCCGTCCGCTCGCCACTTGTAGCATTACCCCTGACAGGCAGGCAGCCATCTGCGCGTACGGTCCGCTTCGCTCACCGATACGGCAGGTAAGACCAAACAGAGGGACGGCCATAGTGCTACCGGTTACCAGTTGAGTCGCTCTCAATAAGACTCAAGAAATTTGTCGATATTAATGACATCATACACATGAAATTATTAATTACACTAGGCGACGATTAGTACAATTTCGTGGTACACTTTTTGAAGAAACTGCCTCTAGGCGTGAAATTGAACATACTAATTCAAAGTCACTTCTAGATGTGACATGAAACATTATTTTTGCAAAAACAAAATAACATACAAATAAATTACAATAATTTTTATTATTTTTATTCGTGAAAGCTGAGAGAAACCAGAGGCGACCGCGTCACGTGATTGAGTCACGTGGTGTGATACAGCTATTAGGCCCGTTTACACGCACGGTTTTTCCGACGGTTTTGGAGCGTACGCATTCCGAGTTGATATCTCGTAGCGAACGGACGTGTTTATCGAGCGCTCAAGATAGAACAACAACCTTGGCTAACGTGTGACGGACTTGATTCAGGAAACTTGGTACAGGAAACTACGCGTGGCAATAACCTACATCTAACTGCCCTCCTAGCTGTTAGGGAAATTTGTGTCTCAGGGACTATCCACTGGGTAGTATCCCGCGGGCGCTGAGGTTTAGGGTTGCTCTTGTTGCCGGGAATCCTAACGGTGACAACGAGGCACAAGAGCAACACCCCCACCATAGGCATGTCAGGGGTAAGGAGAGAAGAACAACCCGACGACGAAGAACAAAACAGTGAGGTGATGGAGGAAGAGAACGACCAGGATACTCAACTGACAACACAAGAACAGAACGAACAGTCAAATAGACAAGCATTTATATTTACTGGAAAACAGTTTAGTATAGGACAAGAAGGCGAAGTTCCGCAAGAAGGATTCAACTTTACAACAGTGTACGACAGAAGACGACGAGCACAAAATAAACAAAGAGAGGTACAGGAAATCCGACAAAACTCTCGAGAGAAGATGAAGTTGGACAACAGATTTGCAGTTCTATCAGACCACTCCGAAGAAAGCGATGGAGACCAAGAGGAGCACATGGATGATGCGTCACAATCAGGACAAGAAGAAGAAACAGAAGAACAAGGACCCCCACTTCCAAGGATACCACCAATTGTAACCTACCAAATAGGGAACTTCCTAGCACTAAACCAGAAGATAAAAAGCTTCATTACAGGAGAACTCAAAGTGATCTTCCGCGGAGACAGCCTAAAGTACCATCTTGAGACCATGGAAGATTATGAAATGGTGAGAAGTTTCTTCTTGAGAGAGAAAATAAACTTCTACACTCACCAGACCCCAGTTGACAAAAAGCTAAAGGTGGTAATCAAGGGGCTACCACCAACAACTCCAGAGGACATCATCAAAACTGAACTTATTAATTATGGTTTCGACGTACAAATGGTACACCAATTTAAAAAGAGAGATCCAGATACAAGGGACCTAATTCCACTTTCTACCTATTGTGTAACCCTAAATCCCGGAGAAAAGTCCGAGGAAATATACAACATGAGAGGAATACTATACACTAGAGTAAGTGTGGAGAGTTACAAATCCAGATTGGGACCAAGTCAGTGCCATCGATGTCAGAGACTGGGGCACACCGCAAATTATTGTCAAATGCCCAGTCGATGTGTAAAATGCGCGGGACGGCACGCTACAAAAAATTGCAAAATGAGCCATCAGGAGAAGGCAAAATGTGTAAATTGTGAGGGGGATCACCCAGCCTCGTGGAAGGGATGCCAGGCATACCAGGCCCTTTTGAGACCAATCAAAGCGAAGGTCCAAAATGAGGACAAATCAAAGGACACTAGAAAGACAAGAAATCAGGAGAAGGAAAAATTTATCCGTGACAGCGACACAAAGCAGTCAGAAGACAAAAACAAAGGGAACGTGGAACCAGGAAGAAGCTATGCAGATAAGGTGAAAACAAACCAACAAAAAGAAAATTTGCAGAAACACCGAGAAGAGAAAGGAAGAGGCAGAGGAAATCAAAGACAAAAAGAAAACACCTTTATGGAGGATCTCAGTGAAATGGAAGACATCCTTGGAAGCATGAGTTTTAAAAAGGCAATCTCCATCTTTATGACAACACTAAAAGAAATAAAAGAAGCCACAAGTGTCTGGGGCAAAATCATCGCAATAATCAAAGGATTAAGCGAAATGATAGATTAATGGCTAATAAGAAGGGGAAACTACTTGATACCAATGTATATATTTTCAACGCAAATGGTTTAAAAAGCAAGAAACAAGAAATCATTGACTTTTTAAAACGGAAGAAAGTGGACATGATGCTTATAACGGAAACACATCTAAAACCCACAGACAATTTCCGAATACCAAACATGAAAATTTACAGAAAGGACAGAGAGAGACAAAGGGGAGGGGGCACGGCAATCCTGATAAAATCAACCCTCACGCACCAACCAAAAACTTTGCCGGAACTTGAGAACATGGAAGCCAGTGCAGTGAGCATCAATGCAATAGATGGAGAAGTAACATTTATCGCCGCATACGTAAGCCCTCGGAAACAACTTACAGAGAATGACTTAAATAGTGCCATGTCAATATCTGAGAGGGTCATACTGGGTGGCGATCTAAATGCTAAACATCCGGCTTGGAATAGTAGAGTCACAAACGGAAAGGGTCAAAGATTAATAGAAATATCTGAAAGACTAAATCTAACAGTTATGGGCCCCGAGGAACCGACTTACATTCCTACCTCCGCAAGACAACAACCAGATGTACTGGATATAGTGATAGCAAAGAATATAAGACGAACTATAAATCTGGAAACCATAAATGACCTATCATCGGACCACAATCCAGTTTTGCTACAAATCAGGAAGTGGGCAAGCAGTCAAGAAAACCCGAAAATCCTTAAACAGACGGACTGGGATAGATTCACTAATTTAATTCAACAAAATATCTGTCCCACCATGGAATTAAATAATAAGCTGCAGATAGATAAAGCAATAAATACTCTAACAAAAATTATTAAAGAAGCAGAAAAACATGCCTCAGTCGTAACGGTAATGGAGACAAAAATGGAAGAACAAGGGTCAGCACTTATAGAAGAACTGAAGTACCTTAAGAACCAACACCGGAAGCGCTGGCAGAGATTTAGGGACCCAGCGGACAAAAGGGAAATGAACAGGTTCGCCAGGGAGATTAGGAAACGATTACAGGAAAGAAGAACCGAACAATGGGAGGACAAAATGTCCCGACTAACCCTCCAACACCGTGACGCATGGAGCCTAGTGCGAGCACTTAAAGAACCAAAACCAGGCAACCAAGCTATCATGGGTCCGAATGGAGCGGTCTTTGACTCAATGAGCCAGGCAGAAATTTTAGCAGACCATTTTGAAGCACAACATGCAACACCAGAAGTACAACTAACTATGGCCCAACAACGGGAAGAGGAAGAAACCAAGCAAATTGCCGAAAACATCAGGAAGTGTGAGGATCCAGTAAACCCTGAGCTAACGAGCCCAACAGAGATAAAAACAATCATCAGGCGACTTAGCAGCAACAAAGCACCAGGAGATGACAAAATCTCAAATATGCACCTTAAAAAACTGCCAAGAAAAGCAATAGTGTTAATAACAAGAATAATAAATAGCTGTATGCTACACTGCTACTTCCCAAAAAACTGGAAAACGGCCAAAATCATAGCCATCCCCAAAACAGGGAAAGCAAATACAGACCCAACCAATTATAGACCAATCAGCCTGCTCAGCAGTCTATCAAAAATCTATGAAAGGGTACTAAAAACAAGAATTACTCGACAACTTGAAGAAAATCATACAATACGACTGGAACAATTTGGATTTAAAGATAAATTATCGGCAACGCTACAACTATACAGAATGGCCGAATTGATAAGCAAAGGTTTCAACACTTCCAAGTCAACAGCGGTGGTCTTCCTGGATATCCAGAAAGCATATGATAAAGTTTGGCACGATATGCTGTTAAGGAAGCTACAACAAGAGACACAGATAGATCAGTGCTACATACGAATAATAGCAGACTACCTTACAAATCGAACCTTCTACGTGTCAGTAAAAGGACAGAGATCGACAAAACGACTAATGACAGCGGGAGTACCACAGGGATCAGTCATATCACCACCATGTTTTAAAGTCTACGTTAACAAATTCCCTGCAATTCCGGGAATCACCTTAGCTCAGTTCGCTGATGATACAGCTGCTATGTGTTCAGGACGTCAATTCAATGCAATAATTAATAAGATGCAGAGACAACTGCAAGAAGTAGAGAAATGGTGCATAACAAATAAAGTGTGCATCAACGCCAACAAGAGCGCGGCCGTGTTCTTCACAAAAAGACGAAGGAAACCGGACACACAATTACAACTCGCAGGACATGGAATCCCCTGGAAAGAAAAGCACAAATACCTAGGAGTGATATTAGATTCAAAACTCTTGTACAACCACCATATCAAGGATAAGTGCCAAAAAACCCTAGGAATTCTAATGAACCTATATCCGATTCTGTACAGTAAGGAACTGTCATTAGAAACAAAAATACGCCTATACAAAACCATAATTAGACCAACCATGCTCTACGGATGTGAAGTATGGGGGACGGCAAGTAACGTCCACATTCAGAAACTACAAATAATACAGAATAGAAGCCTACGTATAATACTAAAAGCAAATAGATATACACGAATAGACGACCTCCACGATTGGACAAACATACCAAGGATTCATACGGCTATTTTCCAACAAACTGAAAGATTCCACGAAAACATGACCAGAACAAGACAGTCAGTAGAAAACTTAAGAGACGTTGGGAACTACAAACCAAAGAGATGGCACAAGTATAAAGTCCCCCTAAGTATACTTTACCAACCAGAATAATACAATAAAATAAAAATATACCTAACCACAGATCCTGTCCTGTACATACAACAAGGAGGTTTTCCCCCTGATAAGGGTTTTACCCTCCAAAGTGCACACCACAAAAAGAGAAAACAGATACAATTTGACACAAAGAAGCAGAGCTACCAAAGGTAGCGGGGCTTGCAGAAAGACACAATGTGACAAAAAAAAAAAAAAAAGGAGCGTACGCTCCAGGCTCGCGCATCAATCCTTTACGTGTAAATGCTCGGTGGTCAGAGAGGCCTGGCGCGCGCTCCGAATGCGCACATCTGGCGCGCAGGTCTAACGGGGCCTTGTGTTTACACGTGCATTGTCGGTCTGCAGTATTGATGCGTCAGTACAAGTTCGTTGTTGGTTCGAATTTCTGGGTGACTTTATTTAACTTTACCCTGCTTTAACAGATAAAAATCTAAATCTTGAAAAATGTTGTCAAGAGGTAATTTTGAAGGATTTATAGAACTTTATACGAATTTTCTATGTTTGTGGAAGGTTAAATCAAATGACCACAAAAATAAAAATTTAAAAAATCGTAAATATGATTAGTTAGTAGAATTCAGCAGGGTAGATGTATGTGAAAGTGAAAACAAAGATTTCGTAACTGAAAGGATTCAAGAAACTCGGCGGCAATTCGAAAAGAACTGAGAAAAATATATGCAAGCAATTTCAAATCTTGGAGGGATATTCCAGTTGCCAGAAAACGAAGAGTAGGAGGCAAACATTACTCTGCAGTTATGCTCTTCCTCATGACTGTGTCTTGTTTTGATATTTGTGGAGATAATAACTTTAACTTCACCTTTTTAGGTAAGGGTGTCAGGTATTGGAATAAGCTACAAAGGGAAATGATGAACAATTTACCAAAAATGTTGAAAGAATTTAAAGTTAAAATTTGTAGAGGGCAAATGTAGGTGGGTGCAGGAAAGAGGGAAGATGGGCGTGTAGGGAAATTGCAACAGAAGCGTGCGCTCCATTGCAATTTAATGAAATATTATTATTATTAAAATGTAGTTATATATGGAACTGTTGTTTCGTAGACAATTTTTTAAATCATCTGGGTCATTTATTTTTCCCGTTGCTCTCAGTAAAGAGGCATGTGTCCATATAGATCTCTATTTTCGTGCCATCTTTCCGCCTATATACACTTTGTTTATTTCATTCTTTCTGAAAAAAAAAATAAAAATAAAATAAGCTGCTCATATTGCTCAGTTTATGTAATTTCTTTTAGAGGATATTTTAAATACACTTATAAACACAAGCACAACTAACAAAAACAACAACGACCTGAAAACCGAATGTTGCAAGCTGGACCGTCTACAAAACTTTCCAACCCGGCGGAAAGTCCACGCGCCACGGGATAACGGTCATTTTTGGCGCGTACGCTCCAACCCGCAGTCCTGGCGCGCGCGACTGGAGTGTTGACCATTTTTCGTCGCACGCTCCAGGAGCGACGGTCCAACCTCACGCCCCGGCGCGGCAGTCCGGAGCGCCTTTCCAAACCGCCAGTTTGGCGCGTACGTGTAAACGGGCCTATTGTCGAGAGCAGCGGTCGGCAACCTTTTAGCAGGCAAGGGCCACAAGGTGGCAAAACAAAGTAAAGGCGGGGCCACACATACACAGTAAAAATGCGAAAACTCAGTTTTCAAATTTTATTAATACAAATGGGGATACAAATGAAGAAAAGTTACAAAATTGATCATACATACTAAATTCAGTGTGATGTTTCAGGTTGCATTTGACTGGCTATTTTTTGTATGTCAGCTTTCATGTTAGAAGTTGAAATACGTAATATAACTTTCAAATGATCATCTGTGAGGCGAGATTCGTATTTATTTTTTCGATAATTGATGATTGAAAAAGTTTGCTCGCATAAATACGTGCTTCAAAAAATTGAAATAAACTGCTGAGAAAACTTTTTCAATCCGACAAAATCAGATAGCAATAAAATTTGACCAAATCATTCATCTCGTAAAAGGAGTTTTATAGACTCTCATTGGATTTAAGCTCAATCACATTCATTTGTAAATTACTGGGTACATCCTCAACATCGCATGAAAAAGGGTTAGCGAAAATATTCAGTTTGATCGAAACTTCTCGAAATCATCAACTCTGTCACTGAATTGACCTTGTAACTCCATTAAAATGTCTTTAATTTTCTCACTATCCCAATTAAAATCAATGCCAGCTTCCTCAAATTGTTTGTTGTTTTTTTCCGAAGTTTTTCGCACAAATTAGCGCCCATATCTTCAGTGCGCCGGGTACAAGTTCTGGCAGATAAGCTTATATTTTCAAATTTCTTTTCTTGATCTGGGCATACCTCTTCAGCCATAGCTAAGGCACATTGTTTTATTAATTCGCTGTCGGTAAACGGTCTCCCATACTTGGCAAGTATTTCCGCCACCCTTAAACTCCCACGTTTATTTGACACGTTACTTTGAATTTGCACCTTAAAAACACTTTGTTGGTTCTTGAATGAAGATTTGAGTGAGTTGATTTTGTTTTTCCGGGAATCACTAACTGGGCACGCAAATTTTGCTTTATGCTCTGCATCATAGTGACGTTTGACGTTATATTCATTTTGTGTAGCAAGAGTTTTTTGGCATATTAAGCATTGCGGCTTTCCAATGCAATTAATAAAAATGCATAAATCTGTCCATGCATCGTTAAACACTCTATTTTCTTCAATTAACTTCCTCTTTTTTGTAGCCATCAGTAATACTTATAACCAACAATGCAAATACACGCTGTAAGAATAAAAGCCGTGTAGAAAACTAGTCACTTAATTTAGCTATGTATGAACTATCAATATCTCACACTTACCGAACTGTAAACAAAATAGTAGGTATTCGTAGGTTACAGAACTATAACTAAATCGTAGTTACAGGGCCGCGGCGGCGTCGTGCACACAAGAAATAACGTGTTTCACTCAACGACAAAGCCAACGCGGACGGAAGGCGGGCGAGCAAGAGAAGATTATTGTCAACGCTGACCTATTGTTTCAATCATAGGAGAGAGTGGGAAAATCGTTCCCGCTCGCACTTGTCCTGCTCTGTTCACGTAGTCAGAGGCGGCCCTAGCAATTTTTTTAGGTGGTGCGAGATCATATTGTGGCGCCCCAAATGTGCAATCGCTTATTCGTGATTAGGGTGTCCCTATAGACTGATTGAAGATGGCAATTTTTTTACATTTTACTCATATTATAAATGCAAAAGTTTGTTTGCTTGAAAGTTTTTACTGTTTCACGTCTAAACGGCTTAAAATAAAATTTGGAATAATGTATTGGTTATCTACTTTTATCCCGATCGAAAAAGTAGTTCCTGTGGGATTCAGATACGAATACGTGTACGAATGCGTTATGAATTCCACTCGAGCAAAGCCGTGGGCAGAAGATAGTCTTTATTTATTAATAATAACTCAAACCTCAGAAAAATGAGTATAGGACAGCAGCGGTATGAATAAGAAACAAGAGAAGTAACAAGGAATGCTGTATGTCTGAAAAGGTTTATTTAAGCCACTGTGGCGAACTAAATGCTCACATCACGTAAAGGTCAAATTCACTTAGTTTTTAATAATTGGATTCTACTGTACACTTAACGTACCGTAAGTAGCGCTGTCATCCATACGGCTAAGCACTCCCCACTCTTCACGCTCTATCTCAAGAAGGGTTAAAGCTATGAAATATTGTCTCTGACGAAATTTGTAGAGAATTTTATGCTCTACAACTTTTAAAATAACTCAAAATAACATTTAGAGTAAAGGAAGCGAGATATTTATAAAAACCGTTTTTTTGTGACATTTGACCTTGATTATCTTGACTGGAGTTTGAGCCAACTTATAAAATATCAAAACAAAGGTTTGAGCAAGAGCAAATTTTCAGCTTGTTATCTTTCATTCCGAGGTTTGCCCCTTTTTTCACCTCATTTGACTGGATTACAACCAAGAGATATATGTGATGCTTTAAGAGATTTAGCAGAAAATACAACAGATTGCGTTGGGTTAGTGAATGCCAGTCTATAGAAAAGGAAATAACTACCTACGAATTTGTAGTTGCTCTCGTCGTATGGTATGACATTCTTACAAAGATAATGTAATAAGAAAAATGTTTCAAAACGAAAAATGCATCTACATGCGGCTAAACAACACATGATGCATTTACACATTGGCTTGAAAATTATCTGGATATGGTTTCGAGTCATTATCCTTGGTAACGGCGAGAGAAACAGCTGGCTAAAACGATATTGACAAAGTTCATTATCGTGAGAAGGAAACGTAAGAGAACGAACTTTCATTATGAAGGAGAAAAAATGAAGCTCTTGAATTGCATGCGGAGGAGATTTTCAAAATATGTGCGCGCAAGTTGCCAACATAGATTTGAGGAACTTAAACATGATGAAAAGCACAACAAAAAGATTAAAGGAAACTAGTGATTGTAAAACTTCTGAAGCATTGCAATGACTTGCAAATATCTCTAACAATAGGAGAAACATCTGATATAGCCTACGTAGATGAACAAGAATTGTATGAACAACTCAATGCGTTTATCCGTGTATAAGAAGTGATCCACGGCGTTAATAACTTATCTCGCTGATGAGATAACTAATAGAAAAAAAAAGAAAAAAAAACACTAACTGAAGTGTACCCCACTATCGAAGTAATTAGTCCTGAGAATTTTTGCCACCATACCTGAGACAGTTGCGTACGCAAAAACAAGTTTTTCGTGGTTAAAAGTTATTCGATGTGTTAAGTTCGACTTTCTATTCTTTGAATTGAAAATGAAGTAGCTCCTTCGTTAGATTTTTGTGCTTTGGTTAAATTTTTTAGTCTTAGAAAAAACCGCAAACTTCATTTTTAAATCCTTCTGTATATCTTTTAATGTACCTTAGTTTATCATCAATAATTTGTCGTCTTTATGTTTGATAACTTTTAATAACTCTTCTAATACAATATTTTAAAACACAAAATGTATTTATTTATGACTTTTGCATTTCTCGTCGATCATCAGAAATGCGTTCTTTTGATTCTCATACTTTGCACAAAGGACAAGGGCCTCGCAAAGATCTGCCGCCGCGAACCTTGTAATGGCTAACTTCGCCGCTGGTGATAACGAACTGCGGCGAGGTTAAAAACTCTATTGTCCAAAATAGTTTCGCAATTTTTTTGGTGATAGTCCGTCTAAGTGCTTGAATACCACTTCCCATAGCTTTGTTGATCGGAAAAATATAACAAAATATTTTTTTTTAAAGAAATCCGGACTGATTTAACTGATGTTTTGGCAGAACTTGCTATTACCAAATTTAATGACAGCTACAGGGATTAAAAAATGCTCGAAGATATAGGTTCAGAATTCTGCTTTGGTCACCTTTGTTTCTTCCTATTATTTTCGATCCATTGTCATATCTTTGGCCTTACAATCGTTGATATCCCAATAGAACTTGTGAAAAGTATCATCGATAAACAGTCCGGTTTCCAGGTCCCTAAGAGTCACTGCCGGCTTGTTAGCAACGAAACATCCACGCACTTGGACTTTGTCTTCATTAGTGTCAACGAAAACAATGACATGAGGAGTTCAATTCATTGTGATGGAAAAGTATTTTATTACACATTTCATTCGTTTTAAATACATATCCGACATTTGTCTCCCTATTAGCAACACGCCGGAGATGCTCCGTCATTACAGGGTCATATTTTCCTAGTAGTTGCAATATTCCCAGGAAGTTACCATTATTAGAAAGTATTTAGTGTTTTAGATCCAAAGCTTCCTCTGAACAAGAATTTACTGCATGTTAAAAAGAATACTTTGGACATCATCCTTTCCTTGATGTTTCGTCTTCAATCTGTATTTACAAATGCTTGTCTATGACACTGAAAGTGTTTAATTTAATCAACACTTCTATCCAATTGATTATGGTGTGTTGGTGATTTGAGGAAGTTTCGTGAGTTTTGAGATTCTCTGATAAGTAGCTCCAGTCATCAAATCCTTCTTTTCCCTACTAAGAATGAGACCTTCTGTTGAATAAACTTCAGTAAAAACAATATACTTTATCTGCATATTGAGAGTAAGCCAGCTATCTTTTTTATTTTTCTCCATTTGGCATTACTCTTTGAAAACGCATGTTTGAAAAATGACATACATAATATTTTTTTATTTTTTTGCTTCTAGAATAATTATTTCATCTCTGGCTGCAGAGTCAATGAGCGGCCATTTTAAAATATTATCATAATTTATATTTTGAAAATGCGACGGTGATGGTATGTCTGGTATACCTCATTCAGTAATACTTTGAACTGCAGTCAACATTCCAGCCATAGCTAAATCTTCTCGTACATGCTGCTTTTTATCATCGTAAGCCTCGTCTGAAGAACTTCTATTAAACGAATATAATCGTAGGCTTCCGCGGCCAGAGTCGGTTGATTCTTGGCTGTCCGCGTGGTGCCGCGTCATGTTCCTTGTAGTCGACGTTTCGACCCTCATTCTGGGTTCTTCTTCCAGGGCAGAACTATTAAACAAGTTTTCTTCCGCCGCGTTTTGAACTAGTTCTGGTGACGACGATTTAGATGACTTCTCAAATTCAAAAAATTTTACAAGCAATTTTTAAACCATCTTAGTTTAGCCTTGGTTTTGTGCGCCAGATAGTTTTTTTTATTTTTTTGTTTTTGTATGTAGTACATGTTTTGTCTGTAAAAGCATTATGCTTTATAAATATTTACGATACCAACGTTAATTGCAATCACCTAAAGTCTAGAAGTGGTACAAATAGATAACTAGATGGAATCTCGCTCCATGAACTCAAGACAACAGCCCAAAAGACAGGAAACAGGTGCGGGAGCCGCGGACCCGGGGAGTGCCAATTATGGGACGAATTGTGATTTTCTTGATTCGAATACGTCGAGCTTACTAGAGTCGCAACTCCAGTTGACTCTATTCTATGATGACATACGACTGAGCACTAAGCTGAAGCTTTTGCGTTTATAAACTCTTCTGGATGATTAGTGCATTAAAATAATATGCAAATTGGGTTATTATAGAATTTATTTTTTGAGTAGACGATCTGTCACTGCAGTTTCGGCGCCCCCCCATACGACGGCGCCCGGTGCGGTCGCACCGCTCGCACCGCCCTAGGGCCGCCCCTGCACGTAGTTCATTCGCTGCGCTGTTAGATCGCGTTCACTCTTTTATGAATTTATATTTTATAATATGGGCTTTCGATATGAGTTTTATAAGACGCACATGGGCCACAAATAGAGAGGTCACGGGCCGCACGTTGCCGACTGCTGGTCGAGAGTACAGCGTGGCACATTGGAGGTGTGTTAATGTGGTTTCGATTTTTTTGTCTCCAAGAGCGTCCACGGAGAACGACGCAGTTTGAAGGCACTAATACATATGAGAAAAAATCCCAACGCAACAATTTACTACCGCAAAGATAACGGTAGGATAATCAAATAAACTGTTCACCAAAAGTAGTTTGTAGTAGTAGTAGTAGTAGTAGTAGTTTGTGAGTTCAATGTCGAACTGAGAACGTATTCTCCAGAAAGAGAGATATTAATTTAATTTTTTGCATTAAAAAGATTAACTATGGTTGTCGAATGTTCTTTGTAAATAAATCTGTTACTTGTGTAACTGTAGATGCAGCGGTTTTGTAATTACACAAAGAAATCCCGCTGCAACCCTTAATGAGTTATTTAAATAACTGTATAATGATAATGATAAACTATTCAAAATTTAATGACAATCAAAATTAAAGATTACTCTACATGGAGATTTTGAGAATTGTTTAACCGAAGAAATATGTTTCCTCGTAACCGAAACAAACCAAAAAGTCATGCAGGTCGCTAGTTTAATGAACCCAAACGTAAGAATCATAAATTATTTGAAAAGACGAGACGTCTTACTATACAACGCAATCACCTGGAATACTCTTCGACAACACAGTCTATTGGCTACGTCTCCAAGATCACCGAGCAACTGATTAAAATATCGAATAATTTCAGTCAGTAAAGAGACTCAATGAAACTGTTTTCATCACCATATGTTCATAAAAATATTCCGTGTTTTTCTGTAATGTCCCCCTCTCGCCTCTAATTTCCTGTATTGAGTGATAATTATTTCTGTGATTGCCTGCTATAGCAAAGTCTGCTAGAGACCCACTATTTAGAGATATTCTACAATCAACTACAGCCAGTCAACTGCGTGCTGCAGTATGGAAGAAAGCGTTATTCTGTTATATTGCTACAGAATTGTGTGTCATAGCTTTTGGGTGTTTTGGCATGACGAGTTTTGCTCAAGATGTTAAAGGTTTATGAAATGATTTAGATCAAGGTAAGTGATAACAGCGAATTACTTTTATTTGGCAATTTTCTTTAACAGGAGCAAGTTATGTGTTATACGCGTGCAATATACTCGTAATTATTCTGCTTTCAGACAAGTCCACTGCCTTTTGTGATGCAAACACAGTGGCTGTAATCTTAATCTGCCACTGCTGCTCAGAACGTTTTGAAGAACTGGCGAACAAAATTTGCACCAAAGGAGCAGTAAGGCCCATAAACACGATGTATGTTTCCTGTCCTAACCACACTTCAAGGAGTCGCTATCCAGAAACGTTAAAGCAGAACTTTAATTTGTCTACTGAAAACAGAAAAACAATATGCTTTCACAGTTAGTTTAGTTAACTGTACGGTATCTGTATTTTTTGCACAAGAAATCGTATAGATCATTCGGTAGAGAATTCCGTTTAGCTCACAGTAAATATGCATTCCAATAAGGTCACACGTTCCGTATCTAGTGTACAATTGTTTGAAGGTGAAAGCAAGTGAAAATTTTAAGAAATTTCTGAACAGAAATTAAATTTTTGTAAGTGGTAGTTGAATTAGTATGACGACATTTCAGTCGTCTGGTGAATTTTCCTTGTGTTCATGGTTCATAGTAAACGCGTTCTGTGATTCTCCACTTACGTAGGGCGAGGATTCGGTACGCATATAACAGAATTAGCAATATTAAAAGTTCAAGCGTATTAAGATGTAGAAAACAGGAAGAAATTCGAATGAGAAATTTTGTATCTGATTAAAAACAAATTGATATTTTAAATATTTAAAGATTGCATCTTATTATAAATGATGTGCGTACTTTTTTTTTAACAAACTAAAAACACGAATTTTGATGATAAATCATGAAGTTTAAATATCAAAATTCTTATGATTATTATTTAATTGTATATAATATTGATAATAACAAAAGTTCGAGAGGCTCCACGAAGCCGTGCTAGTTATATTTAATGATATCTGTGGAAATTATTTCAAATCTTAATTTTTATGCCTAAAAGTTTACTATTGTTATAGAATCTGAGACAATCTATTCCTTAACATTAATTCGCTTCTGTTTCTTGAAAGCAAAGTATAAAATATCTAACTACAGCCGCACTACCATGTGTACGATATTTGGTTTCAATAAACCGACACGGCTCCAGTCGGAGTAACATAAAACAATCTCTCTGGCGTGGTCCATACTTTTACATGAACATTTACTGCGATATTTACATTTTTGTACGTCTATGATACTATAGAAACGAGTAGCTACAGAAAAAATATTCTTTGTTCCTCTGAATAATAAATAACGTAGATTCTGATTTCTATGTATTATTTTCATTTGGTGAGTGATATTCTGTTGTCGTTAAGATATATATTTAGTTCATGACAAACTGCCATTAGGTTATTATAATTTCATATTATGTGATACCACAAAAAAACAAAGATGAAAGCGGTACAAAGTGAAATTACAAAACACCACATCACAAAGAACATTATTAAATTTTCTGCAACAGATTCTGCTGTAGAGATTAATTTATTTAATATATAAAAACTTTGTCGAATTTGAATAAAGGGTATAGTAAAATGTCTCCTAAATAAAGAAAATTTGCAACGTGGAAAAAAACTAATATCGCGTAAACACTTTCTAGCCATAATACGTCTTCTTACAAAAACAGAGAGCCAACAATAGAAAAGATATTGGTACACTAAGCGACACCCCCAACTCCTGAAGACAACACTGAATTTATAGATTCAGATTTCCCATGTTTATTTAACTTTTTTATTGATTTATATGGATGACGTAACATTTAAAACCTAATGGATCTAACGTTATTCTCCTTACATATAAAAAAATGGCGTCATGATGTCAATGAAGCAAAAACAATTATTTTCGATTATTTACTTCAAACGGCAAATTAAGAATTGTAATATTACACAAAATTTTTAGTTTTTAGAACCATAGCTTAGGTGGATAATTCTATTTTCAAATTTTAACTCCAATTTCTTAAGTATCCGATTAGCAGAAAATACATTAGGGGCTTTTATCGTAATACTACTTTTCAACTGCAATTGTGTCAAAACCAAGGAGTCTTTGTAATGGAATGTAAAATATTCTAAGCTTTTACGTATTGTCTTGCAAACAGATTGGTTTCACAAATATAAACATAGTGTTTGATTGAAATCATTTCAATGAAAAACAATTTTGGCTTCAATAATTCCCGTTCATCCGGAGAGCATAGTCATAACAATATAATATTTCAGCAGAAAATAATATTTCAACTTTCATTAAGAATATCCATCTCAAAGACAATATCACTTCCAACATGAACCTTCGCACTAATATGTGACTTAATCTGTTGTAACTAAATTAGATGCACATTTGTTGTTTTCGTGGGATGAATTCCATTCCTGCAAAAATTCTCAACTGAGATTTCATCAGACTTTAAGTTCCCAGAATTTGTATAAATTTATATGGATTGTTTTGATCTATTCTGTCTCTTTGTATGTAATAAATGTTTGCGAACAATGATACCCCAACAATAAAGAATTTTTACCAAAATGTATGCAAACTATGTGTTCCCAAACAGTTTTGGTTTTTCTTCTTTCCACTTTAAACTTTTTAAGTCAGTAGTTTTATGTTATAGGTTTTTAGATAATTGGCAGATATTTGACATACTTATGTGAAACGTACTTGCCAATATTTGCTATGTATACATAAAGGTTCAAACATTTTCTTACTGAGAAATGAATTAATTGTGAAGCCAATATATCATTTATGAATACCTTCATTCACAACTACAGTTTTCTGCAATTGGCATACATACGCCAGTCATTTATCCTATCTTCCTCCCGTCTTTCATCCCATCTCCTTTCTCTTAACGCCACCTCCTTCTATGACTCTGTCTTTTTAATGTCATCATTATTTACCTTCTATTCGCCTAACTGATAAATACCAGTACAATCCAGAAAGAAACGTAATTCTGTTTTACTTCATTTCAGATATTTCCCTTCTTGGTCTGCTGTTACGTGCGTGCTGAAGAGTTTAATGCCAAATGCCGGGAGTTTGCTTTAGTTCTTATGTATAAGTTAACATGTCTCCAGTACAAATCATGAAGTACTGAAGCAATCTATCACAGAAGATTTTTCACCTGGTTAAAGAGTTTATGCTTCTTGAGCGAGTGGCACGGGTCTCAATGGTTAAGGTGTCTGACTTGAGATCGAAATATTCACGTTTTGAATCCCTGTCTCGGCGAGGAGTTTCATAGGCCCTTGGTACAGGTTGCTGTGTAATATGAAAAACGCCAGAAATCTTCCATGGTTCGGATTCCACGATATACTGCACGTCCCCTTAACTTGATAGGATTAGCCTACTGGGTTAGGTTAGGTAAGGATAAAAAGAACTGGCCACCATATCTCCAATACCAGGCCGTGTATGTCTCTTTAGTGAGG
>JARYHS010007453.1:0-5000 GCA_031002005.1 Vandiemenella viatica
GTGACGAGACCCTTACGTGGGGTTGGAGGCGATACACTAGTGACATTGCACGTATTTAGTCGCTATTTTCATTTGGAAAGATATTCAATAAATACTAAGAAGAAAACAGAGAATGAAAGGTAGAGATCATAGATTCACACCTGGTGGAAACCACGACGAATATGTTCACAGTATATAAATATGAAAGTAGAGAGAGTTGGTTTACATTTGAGGATGTTCACAATGTCGGTTTAATAAGTTTCAAATATTCTTACAAGTTGCCGAGCAACGACGAACAACGTTGCTAGGTAACGGGAGTCAGTTTGCGGTTGAACCGTTCGGAGGTGAGCCATTAGCCTGGAGAGGGAGAAAGGAGAAAAACAGAAAACAAAAAAAACCATAAAAACACAACCAAAGAATTGAATCAGATCAATTAGAAGATTGTCGGAGCAAACATTTTCAATGAGGCAGTTTTCAGCGACGTGATCTGTGCCTAGGATTTTCTTTAGCAGGAGGTATGTACCAGTTGTTGTAATCAGTGTTTACGTTTTTTTGTCTTGTTTTTTTGCCACTCGAGAGAATTAGACGATTAGCAGTTGTTAGGAGAGGTGAAGTTGCAGTTTACGGACCAGGCACGATGTGCCTTGTAAGCAACCAGAGACATTCCGAAATAGCGAAAACTTATTATCGTAGTTAATTTTGTTTAACAAACAAAGCGAGCGATTAAATAAATGTTTGTTTTTATTATCTCGTAAACATAGAATATACTCTTTATCCACTATTGCGACGACTAAGAAGTTATTAAGGTGTCGAAAGAAGAAATAAAGAAATTTGTTCAAAACATACCGCAAACTGATTGCGTGCAATTAAATTCATACATACCGCACCGAAACGCTGATACTACTACCCGGCGGGGATTTCAGAAAGAATTATCCTTCGTAACGAAAGTAATACTTTGACGAAATACCCTATCAAATGGAAATTAGTGATTTCCAACGCTGTCCCTTTTTTTTTTTTTTTTTTTTTTTTTTTTTTGTTTTCTTTATCCTTCGTCTCTGTCTATTTCTTTAATTTACATTCACATACTGCGCTTGGTATTGACAATAAGTATTACTGTTTACGATATAATGAAAACATATGTCTCCGTTTGGTGAAAAGGCAGTACACTGTGGCGATAAAAGTGTGTGGTGAGTAAATTGCAACTTTAACGAAGGGAGCTATTAAAGGAAATAAGATGAAGCAGATTAATCTCCTAGTGTCGAAAGACATTTGCAATGCGTGATAAGTAGCGCTTGGTGGTTTGCAGCGGCATTCCATGGAAGCACCGTGTTCCGGCATGCGCCGCAAGATGGAGATACTGGCGGAAGTCGTACGAGGTACATGCCGGTACGGAATACGACGGCACGTACGATCTTCAAAGTGGCATAACTGCCGAACGGAGTGAGCTGCATGGCTGAAATTTGCTCCACAAATGCATTGCGTTGGGCCAAAGCCGATTTTGCCATTTGGAGCGTTGTTCAACAATTTTTTGCCGCCCTCCCGCCGGAATAAAGAGGGCCAAAAAATTTTTTTTTCGAGCTAGAGCATCGTACTTAGTCTCATTGTGTAGGCCTCGTCGAGTAGAGTAAGAGGGTATTTTTTGTAAATTTTTAAAATGAACAGGGAAGGCGTGAGAGGCGCTCAAATATGTGAATGTTTTCGAGGGCGCATCAAGAGCAGTGCCGGAGGAAGTGAACGCAAGTCAACAGCGGAAGACAAAGAAGGGAAAGGTGAAGGGTTCTTATTAAAAACCACTAGCACTATGAGAACAATAAGCGATATTTGTGATTCAATATAAGATTAAAATTTGCAATAGCAGCTGTAACTGTTATTACTGCAAGCAAGACCAAATGCAATATTATACAATTATTTAGACAGTAAGTCAAAGTGTAACGGTACTGTATGCCAAATTCCTTGCATGTAGATATTTTGTACAAACACTGTGTAAATCAACAATGTAACAATTAATACTTAGGGCCCAATTTAGTCAGTAAGAGGGTAAATAAACAAAAACTAAAAAGGTGAAGGGCCGATTAGACAGCAGCAGGATGCAGCCTCGACTCGTTGTAAGAATTATTGCAGTATATGTGGAATGCTTGTGACACACACCAAAAAACAACAACAAAATATTCAGAACATAATAGTATCATTCTTACCTCGGGAACGGCTGCCGTAGAAATTTCAGTTAATGTGCGCTGATGTTATTTAGGTGTACTTTCGATTTCCAGCTTGGAAGTCCCGTTAACAAACAGTTTTCAACACCTGGGAGCAAAAACAGAAACAATTTCAATCATATTAATAATAGATTAAGTTAATGTACGTGACACCCTTGGAAAATTAGAAGGTTACACGCACAAAAATTTCTAACACCTCGCCATTTTGAGACACCAGTGTTTCTTCTATGGTTGGCGTAGGGAGACGTTAGCTTGAACTACAATACATATTTATGTAGTGAAAGACTCATTTGAAGAGAAATAAAAATAACATCGTGTTATTAGGAATTAATAATAATGACAATCATAGGAGCTGATTATTTCAAAGTACTATTTATGCATGAGTTTTATTTCAACGACGCCAGGTGTTATATCGTTAGGCGATAATTATATATATTCAATGTATAACAATTATGGAGCGTTCGGGCAGGGGAGAAAATTTTGTGTGTTTCATTAGTGGTGAGGACAAAAGTTATGAAGATTTACATTTGATTATATGAACTAAGCTGCGGCGTCCTGTTGTTCGGATTCAACGTAAACATGTGCATAGCACGCGTCCTGTTTTGAAACTGTCTATATATTTAATGGAATGTAACAATAGTAAATGAACCAGTCATGTTATTAGATGTAATTAGGGCTACAGCGCAATCAATGGGACTCATCAAGGAATTGTCGTTTTGGTCTGAAAACTGTTACACACGTTCCTTGGGTGATATTATTTAATATATGTTGCTCTTAGAGCTGTAAAACTTATACATACCTTAGAAACTTAAGTGAAAAAGTGACTTTACGTTATACGACGTGTGACTGGGAGATATACTATATCGACGTATAACAATCATGCAGATGTTCTTGGAACGATATTATTTGAGAATATGTTGCTGTCACAGCCATTAAAAATGTATTCATGGACAAATTTGCACAATTTTCAATCGTAAACAAACGATAGACGCCATAATTACGTACACACATGCCAGAGACAATACTAGCACATGGCATTTATGAAAGTAGGTTGCGGTAATATTAACGTAAGTGGCAGTATTCGTGTTTTAACATCGGGTTGAAGGAATTTAATATTTACAAATGTTTTCAATCTCAGGTTGAAATGCAGAATGTACCAGAATGGCACATAGTCTTTGTTTCTAAAACAAAACTCTGTTGAAAACTTTGTTAAAGATTTAATTTTTCTTTATTTTCAAGCAGCATTTTGGATATGTTGAAAGACAGGCTGATCCAGAAATTGAAATTAATTTAAAAAATTGAGCTACCGTGATTTTGACCAGAATTATTAGCGCCGCCTGAACAGAGGTTGGGTGGTGTGCGACTTTCCCCACCCACGAAAAACTGTTACTGACCTTTTGAAATTTGGATTAACTGCTTCCTTATAGTGTCCTCTTCACGTTGTACACTCTCCTTTTGCAGAAAAGTCGCCACGAATTAAATTAAAAATGCCTAAATATGACACTGCAGCGCTGCTATTAGTTGCCGCCGGCGCTGCGAAATCAATGATAATCTCTTGAAATGTTGGTTTAATTCTTTGTTGTAATATTTTCTTGCCGTTTTAGCTTCACTCCGTTGCAAAACGTCGCATAAAATTAACAGATAGAAATTTTTTATTCGAAATGCAGTACTACAAGGCTCACCATCTTGGAATCGATATAACCAGTCAGAGATAATCGATTGCTTCCGTAGTAAAGAAATGCATAGTTTGTCTCTGGTTTGCCACATGGCCTGCCAATTTATGTTGATATTATCCCTGTACCGATAATTTTTGTGTCATTTTTATAGTGATGCTAACATTTCGCGGTTGCGGAGCATCCCATATTTCGGCATTTTTAATTTAATTCGTGGTGACTTTTCCAGAAAAGGAGAGTGCTAAACGTGAAGAGGACACTACAAGGAGGCAGTTAATCCAAATTTCAACAGGTCAGTAACGGTATTTCGCTGGTGGAGAAAGTCCCACCCCACCCCAGAGGTGAAGCAGGAACATTATACATCGCCGTATGCCTTTTCCCAGCCGCGCGTGGCTTAACGGTACGGCACTTTTCGAGTCAATTTTCTGAGAATTGATATATTTTACAGCTCCAAGAGCAACATATCCTACATAATATCACCCAACTAACGTGTACAACAGTTTTCAGGACAAAACTAGTATTCCTTGACGGGTCCCAGTGTCTGGGCTATTACCGTAATTAGTTTATCAGGAACTTGTGTAAGGATTTTGAAGATGTGTTGCATACTGAACATAAATACAGTTTTACGGTGCCGAATGAAGAGTAGATGCAATAACTGCATGAAATTTTATGGTGTTTAGGGTACGCCACTGCATGTGTTGTTTCACTAAGTTTATTGCTTGTGGAGTGATTGTAACATTTGAATTGTGTCCAACGCTGTGACAGATACACATGTGAGTAACGGCTATCTCATATAATTGTGGGAGTGTTGAAGTTAGCATTCTTATAGTCAATCATTTTGCTAATTGAAAATAGCATGTTTTTAATGTTCCCTACTTGGGATGTACAAATGAAATATGCCCTAGTAGATAAGAAGCTACATTGCAATAGCTACACATTATTACGTAATTCGTAAAATTCGGATCCGTGTTTTAAATATCATCGCGTCTGCAGCGGAGTCTGAGATTTGGCGAAGTTACAGTTTCTATTGAGAAGAAGCAAAGAAAAATTTCATATAATATGTTTTTGAAATACATGTAATGAAATACGAAATAATTTGTATCACACCCCCTCTTGTTTTTCAATGGCAACGACT
>JARYHS010007453.1:15000-20000 GCA_031002005.1 Vandiemenella viatica
GCGCCGGTTGTACTCGCCAGGCGACAGTCGAGTCGTATAATTGCGCGTGTATCATGACGTTGCCAACTACTAACGCTATTTACACGGCCCTAGTGACTGGTGCCGGTGCAGGGCCCCAGGGCAATTAGTAAGGTGAAGAAAAGTCGTTGACAACTTTTGATGGTAAGATGTGCAGTGTGGTCTTCGACGTACGCAAAACGACGAGTGGCGAGGCATCCGTCTACCCTACATTTGTGTGCACAGGATCTAGTGACGAGACCCTTACGTGGGGTTGGAGGCGATACACTAGTGACATTGCACGTATTTAGTCGCTATTTCATTTGGAAAGATATTCAATAAATACTAAGAAGAAAACAGAGAATGAAAGGTAGAGATCATAGATTCACACCTGGTGGAAACCCACGACGAATATGTTCACAGTATATAAATATGAAAGTAGAGAGAGTTGGTTTACATTTGAGGATGTTCACAATGTCGGTTTTAATAAGTTTCAAATATTCTTACAAGTTGCCGAGCAACGACGAACAACGTTGCTAGGTAACGGGAGTCAGTTTGCGGTTGAACCGTTCGGAGTGAGCCATTAGCCTGGAGAGGGAGAAAGGAGAAAAACAGAAAACAAAAAAAACCATAAAAAACACAACCAAAGATTGAATCAGATCAATTAGAAGATTGTCGGTAGCAAACATTTTCAATGAGGCAGTTTTCAGCGACGTGATCTGTGCCTAGGATTTTCTTTAGCAGGAGGTATGTACCAGTTGTTGTAATCAGTGTTTACGTTTTTTTGTCTTGTTTTTTTGCCACTCGAGAGAATTAGACGATTAGCAGTTGTTAGGAGAGGTGAAGTTGCAGTTTACGGACCAGGCACGATGTGCCTTGTAAGCAACCAGAGACATTCCGAAATAGCGAAAACTTATTATCGTAGTTAATTTTGTTTAACAAACAAAGCGAGCGATTAAATAAATGTTTGTTTTTATTATCTCGTAAACATAGAATATACTCTTTATCCACTATTGCGACGACTAAGAAGTTATTAGGTGTCGAAAGAAGAATAAAGAAATTTGTTCAAAACATACCGCAAACTGATTGCGTGCAATTAAATTCATACATACCGCACCGAAACGCTGGATACTACTACCCGGCGGGGATTTCAGAAAGAATTATCCTTCGTAACGAAAGTAATACTTTGACGAAATACCCTATCAAATGGAAATTAGTGATTTCCAACGCTGTCCCTTTTTTTTTTTTTTTGTTTTCTTATCCTTCGTCTCTGTCTATTTCTTTAATTTACATTCACATACTGCGCTTGGTATTGACAATAAGTATTACTGTTTACGATATAATGAAAACATATGTCTCCGTTTGGTGAAAAGGCAGTACACTGTGGCGATAAAAGTGTGTGGTGAGTAAATTGCAACTTTAACGAAGGGAGCTATTAAAGGAAATAAGATGAAGCAGATTAATCTCCTAGTGTCGAAAGACATTTGCAATGCGTGATAAGTAGCGCTTGGTGGTTTGCAGCGGCATTCCATGGAAGCACCGTGTTCCGGCATGCGCCGCAAGATGGAGATACTGGCGGAAGTCGTACGAGGTACATGCCGGTACGGAATACGACGGCACGTACGATCTTCAAAGTGGCATAACTGCCGAACGGAGTGAGCTGCATGGCTGAAATTTGCTCCACAAATGCATTGCGTTGGGCCAAAGCCGATTTTGCCATTTGGAGCGTTGTTCAACAATTTTTTGCCGCCCTCCCGCCGGAATAAAGAGGGCCAAAAAATTTTTTTTTCGAGCTAGAGCATCGTACTTAGTCTCATTGTGTAGGCCTCGTCGAGTAGAGTAAAGAGGGTATTTTTTGTAAATTTTTAAAATGAACAGGGAAGGCGTGAGAGGCGCTCAAATATGTGAATGTTTTCGAGGGCAGTGCCGGAGGAAGTGAACGCAAGTCAACAGCGGAAGACAAAGAAGGGAAAGGTGAAGGGTTCTTATTAAAAAACCACTAGCACTATGAGAACAATAAGCGATATTTGTGATTCAATATAAGATTAAAATTTGCAATAGCAGCTGTAACTGTTATTACTGCAAGCAAGACCAAATGCAATATTATACAATTATTTAGACAGTAAGTCAAAGTGTAACGGTACTGTATGCCAAATTCCTTGCATGTAGATATTTTGTACAAACACTGTGTAAATCAACAATGTAACAATTAATACTTAGGGCCCAATTTAGTCAGTAAGAGGGTAAATAAACAAAACTAAAAGGTGAAGGGCCGATTAGACAGCAGCAGGATGCAGCCTCGACTCGTTGTAAGAATTATTGCAGTATATGTGGAATGCTTGTGACACACACCAAAAAACAACAACAAAATATTCAGAACATAATAGTATCATTCTTACCTCGGGAACGGCTGCCGTAGAAATTTCAGTTAATGTGCGCTGATGTTATTTAGGTGTACTTTCGATTTCCAGCTTGGAAGTCCCGTTAAACAAACAGTTTTCAACACCTGGGAGCAAAAACAGAAACAATTTCAATCATATTAATAATAGATTAAGTTAATGTACGTGACACCCTTGGAAAATTAGAAGGTTACACGCACAAAAATTTCTAACACCTCGCCATTTTGAGACACCAGTGTTTCTTCTATGGTTGGCGTAGGGAGACGTTAGCTTGAACTACAATACATATTTATGTAGTGAAAGACTCATTTGAAGAGAAATAAAAATAACATCGTGTTATTAGGAATTAATAATAATGACAATCATAGGAGCTGATTATTTCAAAGTACTATTTATGCATGAGTTTTATTTCAACGACGCCAGGTGTTATATCGTTAGGCGATAATTATATATATTCAATGTATAACAATTATGGAGCGTTCGGGCAGGGGAGAAAATTTTGTGTGTTTCATTAGTGGTGAGGACAAAAGTTATGAAGATTTACATTTGATTATATGAACTAAGCTGCGGCGTCCTGTTGTTCGGATTCAACGTAAACATGTGCATAGCACGCGTCCTGTTTTGAAACTGTCTATATATTTAATGGAATGTAACAATAGTAAATGAACCAGTCATGTTATTAGATGTAATTAGGGCTACAGCGCAATCAATGGGACTCATCAAGGAATTGTCGTTTTGGTCTGAAAACTGTACACACGTTCCTTGGGTGATATTATTTAATATATGTTGCTCTTAGAGCTGTAAAACTTATACATACCTTAGAAACTTAAGTGAAAAAGTGACTTTACGTTATACGACGTGTGACTGGGAGATATACTATATCGACGTATAACAATCATGCAGATGTTCTTGGAACGATATTATTTGAGAATATGTTGCTGTCACAGCCATTAAAAATGTATTCATGGACAAATTTGCACAATTTTCAATCGTAAACAAACGATAGACGCCATAATTACGTACACACATGCCAGAGACAATACTAGCACATGGCATTTATGAAAGTAGGTTGCGGTAATATTAACGTAAGTGGCAGTATTCGTGTTTTAACATCGGGTTGAAGGAATTTAATATTTACAAATGTTTTCAATCTCAGGTTGAAATGCAGAATGTACCAGAATGGCACATAGTCTTTGTTTCTAAAACAAAACTCTGTTGAAAACTTTGTTAAAGATTTAATTTTTCTTTATTTTCAAGCAGCATTTTGGATATGTTGAAAGACAGGCTGATCCAGAAATTGAAATTAATTTAAAAAATTGAGCTACCGTGATTTTGACCAGAATTATTAGCGCCGCCTGAACAGAGGTTGGGTGGTGTGCGACTTTCCCCACCCACGAAAAACTGTTACTGACCTTTTGAAATTTGGATTAACTGCTTCCTTATAGTGTCCTCTTCACGTTGTACACTCTCCTTTTGCAGAAAAGTCGCCACGAATTAAATTAAAAATGCCTAAATATGACACTGCAGCGCTGCTATTAGTTGCCGCCGGCGCTGCGAAATCAATGATAATCTCTTGAAATGTTGGTTTAATTCTTTGTTGTAATATTTTCTTGCGTTTTAGCTTCACTCCGTTGCAAAACGTCGCATAAAATTAACAGATAGAAATTTTTTATTCGAAATGCAGTACTACAAGGCTCACCATCTTGGAATCGATATAACCAGTCAGAGATAATCGATTGCTTCCGTAGTAAGAAATGCATAGTTTGTCTCTGGTTTGCCACATGGCCTGCCAATTTATGTTGATATTATCCCTGTACCGATAATTTTTGTGTCATTTTTATAGTGATGCTAACATTTCGCGGTTGCGGAGCATCCCATATTTCGGCATTTTTAATTTAATTCGTGGTGACTTTTCCAGAAAAGGAGAGTGCTAAACGTGAAGAGGACACTTACAAGGAGCAGTTAATCCAAATTTCAACAGGTCAGTAACGGTATTTCGCTGGTGGAGAAAGTCCCACCCCACCCCAGAGGTGAAGCAGGAACATTATACATCGCCGTATGCCTTTTCCCAGCCGCGCGTGGCTTAACGGTACGGCACTTTTCAGAGTCAATTTTCTGAGAATTGATATATTTTACAGCTCCAAGAGCAACATATCCTACATAATATCACCCAACTAACGTGTACAACAGTTTTCAGGACAAAACTAGTATTCCTTGACGGGGTCCCAGTGTCTGGGCTATTACCGTAATTAGTTTATCAGGAACTTGTGTAAGGATTTTGAAGATGTGTTGCATACTGAACATAAATACAGTTTACGGTGCCGAATGAAGAGTAGATGCAATAACTGCATGAAATTTTATGGTGTTTAGGGTACGCCACTGCATGTGTTGTTTCACTAAGTTTATTGCTTGTGGAGTGATTGTAACATTTGAATTGTGTCCAACGCTGTGACAGATACACATGTGAGTAACGGCTATCTCATATAATTGTGGGAGTGTTGAAGTTAGCATTCTTATAGTCAATCATTTTGCTAATTGAAAATAGCATGTTTTAATGTTCCCTACTTGGGATGTACAAATGAAATATGCCCTAGTAGATAAGAA
>JARYHS010007453.1:30000-35000 GCA_031002005.1 Vandiemenella viatica
AAGCAACGTCCGCAGTGTACGGTGTACGCAATAGAAATATATCAAAACCCGTACTGAGTATGTGAGTGAATGATGACGCAGTACAAGCAACACAAAGGTGCTGGAAGGGAACGGAAAGAAACGTAACGACGAAATTGGCACCAGTACGTGCTGTGAGGAACGGAATAGAAGGATACGGTTGATTGGAAAGGAAACGTATAGATGGCAATTATCGAGGAGCGTGGCTTGGCGCCGGTTGTACTCGCCAGGCGACAGTCGAGTCGTATAATTGCGCGTGTATCATGACGTTGCCAACTACTAACGCTATTTACACGGCCCTAGTGACTGGTGCCGGTGCAGGGCCCCAGGGCAATTAGTAAGGTGAAGAAAAGTCGTTGACAACTTTTGATGGTAAGATGTGCAGTGTGGTCTTCGACGTACGCAAAACGACGAGTGGCGAGGCATCCGTCTACCCTACATTTGTGTGCACAGGATCTAGTGACGAGACCCTTACGTGGGGTTGGAGGCGATACACTAGTGACATTGCACGTATTTAGTCGCTATTTTCATTTGGAAAGATATTCAATAAATACTAAGAAGAAAACAGAGAATGAAAGGTAGAGATCATAGATTCACACCTGGTGGAAACCACGACGAATATGTTCACAGTATATAAATATGAAAGTAGAGAGAGTTGGTTTACATTTGAGGATGTTCACAATGTCGGTTTAATAAGTTTCAAATATTCTTACAAGTTGCCGAGCAACGACGAACAACGTTGCTAGGTAACGGGAGTCAGTTTGCGGTTGAACCGTTCGGAGGTGAGCCATTAGCCTGGAGAGGGAGAAAGGAGAAAAACAGAAAACAAAAAAAACCATAAAAACACAACCAAAGAATTGAATCAGATCAATTAGAAGATTGTCGGAGCAAACATTTTCAATGAGGCAGTTTTCAGCGACGTGATCTGTGCCTAGGATTTTCTTTAGCAGGAGGTATGTACCAGTTGTTGTAATCAGTGTTTACGTTTTTTTGTCTTGTTTTTTTGCCACTCGAGAGAATTAGACGATTAGCAGTTGTTAGGAGAGGTGAAGTTGCAGTTTACGGACCAGGCACGATGTGCCTTGTAAGCAACCAGAGACATTCCGAAATAGCGAAAACTTATTATCGTAGTTAATTTTGTTTAACAAACAAAGCGAGCGATTAAATAAATGTTTGTTTTTATTATCTCGTAAACATAGAATATACTCTTTATCCACTATTGCGACGACTAAGAAGTTATTAAGGTGTCGAAAGAAGAAATAAAGAAATTTGTTCAAAACATACCGCAAACTGATTGCGTGCAATTAAATTCATACATACCGCACCGAAACGCTGATACTACTACCCGGCGGGGATTTCAGAAAGAATTATCCTTCGTAACGAAAGTAATACTTTGACGAAATACCCTATCAAATGGAAATTAGTGATTTCCAACGCTGTCCCTTTTTTTTTTTTTTTTTTTTTTTTTTTTTTTTCTTTATCCTTCGTCTCTGTCTATTTCTTTAATTTACATTCACATACTGCGCTTGGTATTGACAATAAGTATTACTGTTTACGATATAATGAAAACATATGTCTCCGTTTGGTGAAAAGGCAGTACACTGTGGCGATAAAAGTGTGTGGTGAGTAAATTGCAACTTTAACGAAGGGAGCTATTAAAGGAAATAAGATGAAGCAGATTAATCTCCTAGTGTCGAAAGACATTTGCAATGCGTGATAAGTAGCGCTTGGTGGTTTGCAGCGGCATTCCATGGAAGCACCGTGTTCCGGCATGCGCCGCAAGATGGAGATACTGGCGGAAGTCGTACGAGGTACATGCCGGTACGGAATACGACGGCACGTACGATCTTCAAAGTGGCATAACTGCCGAACGGAGTGAGCTGCATGGCTGAAATTTGCTCCACAAATGCATTGCGTTGGGCCAAAGCCGATTTTGCCATTTGGAGCGTTGTTCAACAATTTTTTGCCGCCCTCCCGCCGGAATAAAGAGGGCCAAAAAATTTTTTTTTCGAGCTAGAGCATCGTACTTAGTCTCATTGTGTAGGCCTCGTCGAGTAGAGTAAGAGGGTATTTTTTGTAAATTTTTAAAATGAACAGGGAAGGCGTGAGAGGCGCTCAAATATGTGAATGTTTTCGAGGGCGCATCAAGAGCAGTGCCGGAGGAAGTGAACGCAAGTCAACAGCGGAAGACAAAGAAGGGAAAGGTGAAGGGTTCTTATTAAAAACCACTAGCACTATGAGAACAATAAGCGATATTTGTGATTCAATATAAGATTAAAATTTGCAATAGCAGCTGTAACTGTTATTACTGCAAGCAAGACCAAATGCAATATTATACAATTATTTAGACAGTAAGTCAAAGTGTAACGGTACTGTATGCCAAATTCCTTGCATGTAGATATTTTGTACAAACACTGTGTAAATCAACAATGTAACAATTAATACTTAGGGCCCAATTTAGTCAGTAAGATATTGGGCTGTGTAAATGAAGGGTAAATAAACAAAAACTAAAAAGGTGAAGGGCCGATTAGACAGCAGCAGGATGCAGCCTCGACTCGTTGTAAGAATTATTGCAGTATATGTGGAATGCTTGTGACACACACCAAAAAACAACAACAAAATATTCAGAACATAATAGTATCATTCTTACCTCGGGAACGGCTGCCGTAGAAATTTCAGTTAATGTGCGCTGATGTTATTTAGGTGTACTTTCGATTTCCAGCTTGGAAGTCCCGTTAACAAACAGTTTTCAACACCTGGGAGCAAAAACAGAAACAATTTCAATCATATTAATAATAGATTAAGTTAATGTACGTGACACCCTTGGAAAATTAGAAGGTTACACGCACAAAAATTTCTAACACCTCGCCATTTTGAGACACCAGTGTTTCTTCTATGGTTGGCGTAGGGAGACGTTAGCTTGAACTACAATACATATTTATGTAGTGAAAGACTCATTTGAAGAGAAATAAAAATAACATCGTGTTATTAGGAATTAATAATAATGACAATCATAGGAGCTGATTATTTCAAAGTACTATTTATGCATGAGTTTTATTTCAACGACGCCAGGTGTTATATCGTTAGGCGATAATTATATATATTCAATGTATAACAATTATGGAGCGTTCGGGCAGGGGAGAAAATTTTGTGTGTTTCATTAGTGGTGAGGACAAAAGTTATGAAGATTTACATTTGATTATATGAACTAAGCTGCGGCGTCCTGTTGTTCGGATTCAACGTAAACATGTGCATAGCACGCGTCCTGTTTTGAAACTGTCTATATATTTAATGGAATGTAACAATAGTAAATGAACCAGTCATGTTATTAGATGTAATTAGGGCTACAGCGCAATCAATGGGACTCATCAAGGAATTGTCGTTTTGGTCTGAAAACTGTTACACACGTTCCTTGGGTGATATTATTTAATATATGTTGCTCTTAGAGCTGTAAAACTTATACATACCTTAGAAACTTAAGTGAAAAAGTGACTTTACGTTATACGACGTGTGACTGGGAGATATACTATATCGACGTATAACAATCATGCAGATGTTCTTGGAACGATATTATTTGAGAATATGTTGCTGTCACAGCCATTAAAAATGTATTCATGGACAAATTTGCACAATTTTCAATCGTAAACAAACGATAGACGCCATAATTACGTACACACATGCCAGAGACAATACTAGCACATGGCATTTATGAAAGTAGGTTGCGGTAATATTAACGTAAGTGGCAGTATTCGTGTTTTAACATCGGGTTGAAGGAATTTAATATTTACAAATGTTTTCAATCTCAGGTTGAAATGCAGAATGTACCAGAATGGCACATAGTCTTTGTTTCTAAAACAAAACTCTGTTGAAAACTTTGTTAAAGATTTAATTTTTCTTTATTTTCAAGCAGCATTTTGGATATGTTGAAAGACAGGCTGATCCAGAAATTGAAATTAATTTAAAAAATTGAGCTACCGTGATTTTGACCAGAATTATTAGCGCCGCCTGAACAGAGGTTGGGTGGTGTGCGACTTTCCCCACCCACGAAAAACTGTTACTGACCTTTTGAAATTTGGATTAACTGCTTCCTTATAGTGTCCTCTTCACGTTGTACACTCTCCTTTTGCAGAAAAGTCGCCACGAATTAAATTAAAAATGCCTAAATATGACACTGCAGCGCTGCTATTAGTTGCCGCCGGCGCTGCGAAATCAATGATAATCTCTTGAAATGTTGGTTTAATTCTTTGTTGTAATATTTTCTTGCCGTTTTAGCTTCACTCCGTTGCAAAACGTCGCATAAAATTAACAGATAGAAATTTTTTATTCGAAATGCAGTACTACAAGGCTCACCATCTTGGAATCGATATAACCAGTCAGAGATAATCGATTGCTTCCGTAGTAAAGAAATGCATAGTTTGTCTCTGGTTTGCCACATGGCCTGCCAATTTATGTTGATATTATCCCTGTACCGATAATTTTTGTGTCATTTTTATAGTGATGCTAACATTTCGCGGTTGCGGAGCATCCCATATTTCGGCATTTTTAATTTAATTCGTGGTGACTTTTCCAGAAAAGGAGAGTGCTAAACGTGAAGAGGACACTACAAGGAGGCAGTTAATCCAAATTTCAACAGGTCAGTAACGGTATTTCGCTGGTGGAGAAAGTCCCACCCCACCCCAGAGGTGAAGCAGGAACATTATACATCGCCGTATGCCTTTTCCCAGCCGCGCGTGGCTTAACGGTACGGCACTTTTCAGAGTCAATTTTCTGAGAATTGATATATTTTACAGCTCCAAGAGCAACATATCCTACATAATATCACCCAACTAACGTGTACAACAGTTTTCAGGACAAAACTAGTATTCCTTGACGGGTCCCAGTGTCTGGGCTATTACCGTAATTAGTTTATCAGGAACTTGTGTAAGGATTTTGAAGATGTGTTGCATACTGAACATAAATACAGTTTTACGGTGCCGAATGAA
>JARYHS010007454.1:0-10000 GCA_031002005.1 Vandiemenella viatica
TCTGTGGAAACTTCGACATAAATTTTGCTGTAGAATGTAACCAGACAAATTATATTCTAGGAATGCTTAGATCATTCAATCTCTATCAAACTGTAAATTTCCCAACTAGAACAAAAAACGATAACATTTTTGTAGAGCACAACAAATTGGAAATACATGGAACGGTTCCAATGGAAAATGGTTTGCCAGACTATAATGCTCAAACAATTACTTTGGATGTTGTGGGAAATGAAAATAACAAAAAGAAAGGATTTTTCAGAGATAGGCCATTAAAGAACAATTCCATAAAAACATTAAATGATGAACTTCTCAATGAGGACTGGAGCACTGTTTATAAATTAAAAGGGGTAAACAATAAATTCAATTACATTCACCAAAGGTTTTTGGAAATTTACGAAAGGTGTCTCCCTACAAAACTAGCTCCAATTGATCAAAAACGAGAAAATTGGGTTACAGTTAGTATTAAAACATCTAGCAGACATAAAAAGGAATTATATGTAAAAGTTAGGAATACTGATAATATGCTTCTCAGACAACATTATAAAACTTACTGTAGAATTTTAACCAAAGTAATAAAAGAATCTAAACGTTTGGCCTTAAAGGATGAGATTAGTAGTTCAGATAATAAGATAAAAAGTGTTTGGAACATTATTAAAAGGGAAACAACTGTATCATCCCTTGAACATAAACCTATATCTACAAGCGTTAATGACTCCTCGTACGTAGGAAGTGCTTTCAATAACTACTTCTTAACAGTTGCTGAAAAAATAAAAGAAAAATATATTGGAAATATGGACGCTATTGTCTTTTTTTTTTTTTTTTTTCTTCGTCAGTCTTTCGACTGGTTTGATGCAATCCTCCATCCTTTCCTATCCAGTGCTAACCTCTTCATTTCTACATACCCCTTAAAGCCCACGTCCTCAATTATCTGTTTCATATATTCTAATCTCTGTCTTCCTCTACAGTTCTTACCTTCGACTGTTCCCTCCATTAACAAATTAACCAATCCACATGTCTCAAAATATGATCTACCAGCCTGTCTCTTCTTTCCGTAAGCTTCTTCAACAAACTTCTTTTCTCACACATCATTTCCAAAACTCGTTCATTTCTTACTTTTTCGGTCCACTTAATTTTCAGCATTATTCTGTAGCACCACATTTCAAATGCTTCAATTTTCTTTCTTTCGGGTATTCCTAAAGTCCATGTTCCGCTACCATAAAGTGCTGTGCTCCACACAAAGAGTTTTAAAAAGTTCTTTCTAAATTCCTAAATCAATATTTGAAACTAAAAGGTTTCTCTTTTTCATGAAGGCTCTTTTTGCTAGTGCTATTCTGCTTTTAACATCATTCCTGCTTCGGCCATCGGTTGTAATTTTACTTCCCAAGTAACAGAATTCACTTACTTCTCCTATTGCATCCGATCCTATTTTTATATTTAATCTACTAGTATTGGTATCATTTCTGGTACATTTCATAACTTTTGTCTTGCTTTGATTTATAATCAGTCCAAAATCTTCCTTCAGTATTTGTTCATGCCATTCAGTAACTTCTCAATATCCTCAGCCCTCTCTGTTAACAAGACAATGTCATCAGCAAATCGTAGCATACTGATTTTTTCTCCCTGAAAACTAATGCCACACGGAAATTTTTCTTTGACTTTCCTCATTGCTTCTTCTACGTACAAGTTGAATATTAACGGGGTAGACTACAACCTTGTCTCACACCCTTATTAACTCATGCATGTCTCTCGTGATTCTCTACTTTTATAATAGCCACTTGATTCTTATATAGTTTGTAGAGTATTCTTCTATCTCGATACTTTACATTTGTCTTCTTGAAAATTTTGAACATCTTGTCCCACCTAACATTATCAAAAGCTTTTTCTAAATCAACAAATGCCATAAAGGTATCTTTGTTTTTGATGATCCGCCATTCAAGTATTGATCTTAAAGACAGAATTGCTTCCCTTGTACCGCAATTTTTCCTAAACCCAAACTGATCTTCACCTACTATCTCTTCCTCTGCCCTTTCCATCCTTCTGTATATTATTCTGGTCAGTAATTTTGAAGCATGTGATGTTAGATTAATGGTGCGATAATTCTCACATTTGTTGACTTGTGCTTTCTTTAGAAGTGTGAAGATGATATTTTTATTAAAATCAGTTGGAATTTCTCCTGTTTCATAACTTTTTGATATCAGCTTGAATAATCTATCGATTCCTTCCTCTCCTAGGATTTAAGAAGTTCTGCAGTTATCTCATCAGTTCCAACTGTCTTATTTGCTTTCAAGTCATTCAGATCTTTATTAAATTCTGTCCTCAAAACAGGATCTCCTAAGTCATCAATGTCGACATCACCTTCCTTTTCCATTACACTATTGTTCAAGTCGTCCCCATCATACAGTTTCTCAATGTACTCCTTCCATCGGTTAGCTCTATCTTCTGAGCTTAAAAGAGGTTTCCCATCAGCAGCTTTAATGTTCATACCTCTTTTCTTCATTTCTCCAAAATTCTGTTTGATCTTTCTATATGCAACATCTACTATTACCTACTGACCATTTCCTTTTCTACTTCTTCACACTTTTCTTGTAGCCATTTTTCTCTTGCTATTTTGCATTTCCTATTTATTTGATTTCTAAATTGCCTGTACTGCTCTCTTCCTGTTTCATCCTGAGCATGTTATACCTTCTCCTCTGATCCATCAGCAGCCAAAATTTCTTCTGTTGATCCAAGGTTTTCGGGCAGCTTGTTCCCTGAAGCCTAATGTTTCTTTAGCTCAGCTTTCATTATTTCGGTCTTTAATGCATTCCATTCGTCCTCGGTTGAGCTCCTTTCAGAGTTACTTCTTAGACCATAGTCTACCATTTCTGCAAATTTTTTCTCTTGTGCTAGATTGTTTCAGTTTATTCACTTCCAGTCTGTTCTGCTTATACTGCTTGCCTTATTCGCTTGAAATTTCAGCCAGCTGCACTCCATTACTATCAAATTATGGTCAGAAGTCTATGTCTGCTCCTGGGTACGCTTTACAGTCTAGAACTTGATTCCTGAATCTCTGTTTGACCATGATATAATCTAGCTGATATCTGCCTGTATCTCCAGGACGTTTCCAGGTGTATATTCCTTCTTGCATGGTTCTTAAACAGTGTGTTTTCCACTACTAGCTTATATCTTTGCACAAAATTCTAACAACCTGCTTCCTCGCTCATTTCTTACTCCTAGACCAAAACTTTCCTACAGTATTCCCCTCTTTTCCTTCTCCCACTATTCGCATTACAATCACCCATGATTATTATATTTTCCTCTCCTTTCACTATATTGGATTAATTCTTCAATTTCGGTGTATATTTTTTCTATTTTCTTCGTCATATTCCTGTAACGTTGGCATGTACACTTGTACTAACGTGGCTGGAGCGGGCTTAGTTTTCTAAACCTCATCAAAATAATCCTGTCACTAAACTGTTCATAATAACTCACCCGCTTCCCTACTCTCTTATTTATCACAAATCCTACACCAGTAACTCAATTGACTGCTTGTGTGCTAATTATCCTGTATTCCCCAGACCAGAAATCCTGTGCCTCCTTCTATTTAATCTCGCTAATCCCAGCAACATCTAATTTAAGGTGTTCCATCTCCCATTCTAGATTTTCTAACCTACCTGTCCTATTCAGACTCCTAACATTCCACGCTCCGACTCGTAGAATGTTTCTATCCATTCTGATGACTCCTCCCTGATCAGTCCCCACCCGGAGATCCGATTGGGGGATTATTTTACCTCCGGAATATTTTACCCAGGAAGAAGCCATCATGATATATGTAATTTGAGAGGATTACATGTGCTCGGGATACCCTTTGGGTCCTTAATGCAGTGGTTTCCCGTTGCCCTCTGCTTCCCCATGCCGTTGATTATTTCTGATTCATCCGCCTTTAGGGGCCGTTTCCAACCACAAGAGCAAGAGGTTGCCCTGAACCGCTCCACGCTCTTCCGCCCTCGTTTCGGAGGCCGTTGGCAAGCAGTGGGTGACTCCTTATACCGGAAATCATTCAGTCGTCAGAGCATCATCCGTGCAAACAGGATGCACCACCTGAAGGAGATGTTGACATTTGGTTGAAAAAGGCTATTATAGCCTCTCCCAAACCCTTACACCCCTCAAACAAGATAACAATACCTGAAACGTCTATTCAACACAATGCGACGAGACACAAGAGACGATTTTGTGTAATGGGTACGATTTGCCATTCACTCTGCTTTCCAGGAACGGTGACACTTTGGACGACATTATGACCGGCATAGAAAGTTGTGTCTATGAAAACAAAAGGGAATAGGAAGGTGCGGACGGTAAACCGATCTCCGGCTAAATTTTGAAAGCCCCTTAACTGGTCCTACACCTTTGGTAAGTTCACCTTCTATATGAAGAAAGCTAGAGCGCTCCGTGATTCAAATACACGTTTTAAACTATAGCTCTTTTGTACCGGTAGGATTACTGGTTAGTTTAAACACCAGTCATGAAAGAGGTGGATTACGCAGCCAATTGAAGCTCTGTTCCTAATGTTGGGTGGCCGAATGACCTCCGCTATATTCCTGTTAACAATACCAAACACATTATTATGACATAACAATCCCTCCAGCTGAATATAAATGTTTCTCATGCCTTGTGAGAAGTTGAGAACTAGAAACTTTTAAAAAAAAAAAAAAAAGGTCAGAAACGGCCTCGTACAACCAAACAAGATTTAACTATCAGAAATTCGCCATCAAATTTTTAGATGTTCCATCATTCACCTAGTTAGATAGGTTGATTTGTTTAGAAAGAAATCTCGCGAGCAATATTTTCGTTCTTGGACTTATATTCCCCGTAGCTGATTTTTTTTTTATGGCTTTATGCGTCGTCAATCTCGAGGTCATGAGAGGCGGTAAAGGAACTAGGGCTAGGAACGGGAAGGATTCGGCAATGGCATTTTTGAAGGAACCATCCCTGCATTCTCCTGGAATGATTTGGGAAACCACGGAAAACCAAATCTGCATGGTCGACTGGGATTCGAACCCGCGTTCTTTCAGAATGCAAAGCCAGAGCGTTACCGCTTACCCCATGTTCGGAACCATAACTGAAACTCAACAAGCGAAATCTGATGTTTTCTAAAACAAACATATTTATTCTTGTAGACTTTAAATTTCCTCGTATTTTTCGCTGTTCTTCCTGCCTCTTCATATTTTGTTGTTAGAAACATCTGTAATTCTATGCCAAATTAAAATACAAACAAATTATGTGTCGTTGAAATTTGTTGCCGGTGTAAGCTAACTTAAAAACAGTAATGAAAGGATCGCTGTATCTTGCCAATTGACCACATATAATGTTAATATTCTCATTTGTTACATTAATGTAGGAAATATAAACGCTTATGAATTGTGTTTGTAAGTGATTATATTAATTTCTTCCAACGAAATTTCAAGCTCTTGTAGCATAACAAACGTCTGTGCCCTGCAATAGTATCTGTGGCAGACGTCGTGTGTTAATGCTATGTTGTCTTGGTATAGTAGTGAGTCTTTGACCTCCGTCAGGTGAAGGTCTGAAGTGGGAATATTTTCGGTCGAATAGTAGAAATTGTGAAAACTTCGGAGAAGTTGATGATTGAGACTTGTATTATGTGGAACTCACTGTTTTAAAGGGAATGCTGTGTTTTTCAAGTGACTGTGTAGCGTTAAGAGGGCGATAGTGAAATGTGGGAGACTATTTTGTAAGTCAACCTCTCTTATCCCACGAATCTATGGTTTTCGAAGAAGAAGTCCGATTCCTTGTTGATATATTGTTTTGGTGGTGGTACTTTCCGTCGGTGTAGTGGTAGAGGTTAATGAACTATAATACAGTTTCTTTTGAGTAGATGTTCACCCTAAACTGTATGACTCTCTCATTAATTATCCCGATGGAGAACAGTACAAAACCTGGCGACCGCGGCTTAAAGAACCTTTTATTTAATTAAAAATTGTTTGTGTTTAGATAAGTGACTTTTAATTAAAATCATTAATCACGCCAGTAGGCTTTCACTCTCCTTCACGTGGTGCATCCTATTTGTTTGGACAAGGCCTGGCCACTGAAAGATTCCGGTATAAGGAGTTGCTCACTGCTTGGGAGGAGGAACTTGCACTAGGAGTTGGAAAGGGTCCCTAAAGGAGGATGAATCAGAATGATCAACGGTATGGGGATGCAGAAGGCAACGGAATTCCACTGCATTAAAGACGCAAAGAGTATTCCGAGGCCACATAATCCTCTCAAATTACATATGGAATCTTCCTGTTGAAATATTCCGAAAGTAAAATAGGCGCACAATTGGATATCCGGACATGAACTGCACAAGGAGGAGTCATCAGAATGGGCAGACACATTCTACGAGTTGGAGCGTGGAATGTTAGGAATGTGAACCGGGCAGGTAAATTAGAAAACTTAAAAAGGAAGAAGGGACGAATTAATTTATATGGTGTTGATCTTAGTGAGGTTAAGTGGAAGAATAGACAGGATTCCTGGTCTCGTGAAAATAGAAAAATTAACATTCAAACTGTCAGTAGAGCGACCGCTGTGAGATTATTATAAACAACTTGGTATTATGTTGATGAGGACAAAGACAACCCAACATGAGCCAACGTCACGAGGTGATGATGCGACATAGAGAAAATGTACAGTGAAATGAAGAACTAACCCAATATCTAAAGGGTGATGAAACTCAAATAATCATGGGTGATTGGAATGTGATATCGGGAGAAGGAAAAAAGACGAATACTATAGGAACCTTTTGGTTAGGAGAATGATCGAGGAAGGTTGTTAGAATTTTGTGAAAAAACATAAACTGATCATAGCAAAAACTCTGTTTGGTAATCGTAAGACCACGGGATACAGGTAATATCATCTGGCTTCTATCATGGTTCAACAGAGATTCAGAAACCAAGTTCTAGACTGTAAATCACATCCAGGAGCTGATATAGACTCGACCTACCTGATAATTAGGTAGTGCAGGCTGAAATTCAAGAAATAAAGAAGCAACACAGGCAAAAAGGACTTGGCTATTATACTTATTTAATAGTGGATTAAAGCTATACTTCTCAATCACCTTACTGTAATTAATAAGTAGATAAAAATATTTTATTTATAATATTTAGTAATAAGTTGTTATTTTAATATATTATAAGTAATTAAATTAGAAAATGTTATATTCACTACAGAACCAGTCAATAAATACTACTTAAACTTTTGATTCATCTACAGTCGAATTTTAAGAATCAATACTTACGCAGTTCTTCCCATTTTGAACAACAGTAATCAGTTATTTACTTTTATTTTATTACTAAGAGTTTCTTATTTTAATACTAATTAAATAACAAACTGTTGTACTTCAAACAGAACAAAATCTACAACATACGTTAGTATCACTAACTACAACAATATGTAAAACACTTATTAATTTGGTTATATAAGAGTTTAAAGTCGTTAAAATAACAAATATAATTTTCTGTCTTTAAACTAATCACCAAGCTTTCAGCATTCGGGAGGACGCGGGTTCGAATCCCCGTCCGGGCATCGAGATTTGGGTTTTCCATGGTTTCCCCAAATCACTCCAGGCGAATGCCGGGATGCTTCCTTCAAAAAGGCCATGGCCGAATTCCTTTCCGTTCCTTGTCCCCAGTCCCATCCCGCCTCTAATGACTTTAGCCGTCGACGAGGCGTAAAGCAAAAAAAAAAAAAAAAAAACCAAGCTTTCAGACAATTCTAAATTGATAAAGCTAATGATAAAGTAATTAGGATTAACCAGCAATACCCAGTCTTACAAAACGGGCTATACGTGTTCAAGCCCTAGTTAAGGTTTTCTCAACTGCCACCAGTAATGAAATAACTCACTAGATGGTACATTGAAATTGCTTTCAATAACAGAATATCCAAATCCTTACATTTCATCAGTTGCTGACAAAATCGATAGCCTGATACTGACCGAATTCAAGGAGTAAGGACAAAAAACTTGTCCTGCCCGTCTTCCCACGCTTTGTGTGAGATGCACGAGAGGAAATGATTCAGAGGATGTGGCGCTTCCGCTGCCAATAACCGGCCATTCACAGAATATCAATGCGCTTCTCGGAATCCCACAGGTAGTTATTCTGCCCACGTCACAAAGCCGTGTGGTCCGCAAGACACAACATGATTACAGTGCTCACAGACGCTCGGTGTTCAGAAACAAACAAGGGACAATGTTACGGCATCTCCACGCTAGCGACTGATTCAGAGAAAACGCCTCCTTTTCATGAAACCAGAGTGTAATTAGTGGAGGGAAACATATAATTGAGAATCACACTAAATAATTACTCATATTTCTCTCGACAGACCGTATTTTGAAGAAAATAAGATCATCTTCTAATTTATCTAATAGAAAAATCGTACCAGAATAACCCCGACTTATGCTCGGATTAATGCATATTTTGTATGTTTTTGCAGTAAATTAGTTTTTATCACTATCTGCACTTTCTAGGGTTTCAAATACATAAAAAAAAAATGATTCCAGCTCAGAAGTACAAAGGTAGATTTCAAGAAAAATTCGAATTTTCTGTGATAGTAACTGTCTCATCCCACGGTTACTACAGTAGATTTAAAGCGTAATTTAATTCAAAAAATTGCTTACTCGTTATACAAAACACGATAAGAATTACTGCCACCAAATTCTATGCCAAGTATGCTTGAGTAATACACTATTCGGCCTAGAAGGATACCACGTTTTGTACGTTTGTAAAATCTACTGAATGAAAACCTGACAGCGTCGATGCCTTCTTATTTTTTTTTATTCATTCCCAATGTTTTTTTTTTATGTGTGAGTGGAGACTTTCCTGGCGTACTGAAGCAAAGCTGAGACGATGTGGTGACAGTCAGCTTGCGACACCTAGAAGATACCTGATGAAGACAGCAGAGCTAGCTGTCGAAACGTCGTATTTATACACCACCGTCCGGCTGGACACCCGAGAAGATTTTATTTTTTATTAAGGTAAAGTAAAAGAATTAGAAGAAAGGGAAAACATTAATTTACGGAAGTCGAGTAAGGAATACCGAAAAACTCATATCTCCAGAAACCTAGAAATATCGCTGAACATACATGGACGTCACTCTATTCAGCTTTCCATTTTAGACGACAATCTCCGAGCCACCCTGTGATGAATAACGTGCCGATACTATTTATTTTATTCTTTTTTATTTTTCAGGACAATTTTCACTCTATTTTCTGAAGTATCTTCAGTGCGTTATTTCTTTTATGATATTAAAATTTTATTATCTGTTTTTATCTTCCATTTAATTTAAATTAAGATTACAATGCAAAATTATGTTTTTACTTAAATTTCACTTTTTTTTACATGTGATAAACTTGATTGTCAGCCTTCAATGTACGTACGTTGTTTTTTCCTCTTTGCTGGCGTAAGAATCGTTCTCCGGGTGTGATGTTGGGTTTTACGGGAGAAATCGCTCTGCATTATATTGGATGCTTTTGATGTATCAAATTAGCCTGCTTTTCTGTTTGTGTTTACTTTTCAACTTTGGTATCAAGCGTGCAAGTGCTTTGTTCTAGGGATCATCTATGGAGAGCGTTTCAGATGATTTACGTTCCAATTTTTTGTGAGTGGTCTGAATAATATATCTCGATGGTCAGGATTAAGTGTTAGTTCATTTTGTGATATCTCTTAGCTAACGCTTTCTAGTTATCGTACCTTTATTGAACTTAGACTATCAAAGATGGAGAATCAAGTTGATACGGATATTTGTCAAATGACTCACGTGAAAAAAAAAAAAAAAAAGTATAAATGTAATTTTATGTTCTAACCACTGAAAATGCTTCCTTAAATGAAGAGAAACACGCGAAGAAAATTAAAGTAGATAATATATTTTCAGATATCTTTCTTGTAATGTCTATCGCCACTTTTCAAGAAAGGGAATCGAAGTGATCCTGGAAACTACCGTCCCATATCTATAACATCTGTTTGTAGTA
>JARYHS010007456.1:0-20895 GCA_031002005.1 Vandiemenella viatica
CGCGATATAAACTACATCCAAAATCTCCATGAGTTCTTCTACATCTTCCATTCTGTGATTCTAATCAATATTATAACGTTTGTACGAATGAAACAAAACGTCAGTGAGAGCGAAGGAAATTAAAATTAAATCTTGCCAACCTACGTTATACAACGCAATATTAGTTTTAATACTGGTGTAGGCCGCATGGCTAGCGGTCAATGTTGATTTAATTTCATTCGAACGTAGTAATGTGGCGCTCATGAAAGCTAATTATTTTTTAAACTTAAATTACTTATGCCCTTTCCTGTAGCATCGAAAGAATGTTATTATTCTGAACCAGTCTAAATTTCAATCTAACCAGAACTTTCGCTACCACTGTTTCCCGAAATTCAAGAAATGATCCCACATATCAATGGGTTAAGAATTTATAGAACATCTATATAGAACAAATATAAATAATTAAAAATCAACTAATAATGTTAATATGTTAATTTAATCGCAATACATACATTTCTTTAACTTTTTGGTGATTCATTCCTTCAAGGATACTTAATAAAACAGAAATGTCTTTAAGGGGAATCCACAAATTACGTGAGGGGTTTTCCGGATTTCTGGATCCCCTTCCCCCTCTGGTGAGATCTGGTCGGTGAGAGTCCCGCCTCCCCCCGCCCCTAGAAATCGCCCTCGCAACTTTTTGAGACCTTTTTTCTTTTTTTTAGGTCTCACTCACACTTTTCGACGAAATATCCCCTTAAAATCGACTTTCGCGTCATTTGTAGACTTTTTTTAGCTCTACAGACCAACAAAAATTTCATAAACCTCACGTGAGATTTCCGGTACCCCCTCCACCCTTCCCCCTTGGTGAGATTTCGTCGGAACCCCCCCCCTCCCCATTTTCACCTCACGTAATTATTTTACGTCCCCTAATCCAGCTGGGTGCGTCATGTCACGGCGTGACGGACATGGGTACACAATGACCAAGCTTAGCGTTTTATTAGACCAAGTATATAGTGCACAGCGTTTAATCAATGCCCACAACACTCCAGCCGGTGGTCGAGAGCACCCAGAACCTGCTTCGCTGAGGTAAATTGGTGGCATTGTTTCACACCTGACCTTCGCCTACGAGCCGGCAACCAGCCAGCCACATTCCGCGTCAGTTTTCCCCGGGAACACTCTGTTATCGGCCATACATCAGGAGCTGTGACCTTGTACGCCACCGTTAGCTGCTGTGTGACCCTGCAGGCAGATGTCTTACTACTACATCCGGCACATCGCGCTTTCCCTCATTATCGTCCGCCATGAGAACGCAATTATAAACCAGTTCTGGAATCCCGTTTGTAATGATATATGACATAAAGCACTGTCTGAGACTTTGTGGCGGCGATGAGGTGTTTCGGGTAAAACCTCACTATATCCGTCAACATAAAATATGCACAGAAGCTGCATGTCATTTGCAATACAACATAAATTCTGCTGTTTAACGCTACTTTATTGCGATGTTGCCCGCCCCGTGAACGTGTTCGCTAACGTGCTGCAACTGTGGCCTTCAATTCATTTTTTCTTGGTTGCATTCTCAAAGGTTGGAAATATTTTTATTATCAAACCATCATATTTTGCGTAGGAAGAATACGTGACGTGTTAGAAGTAAAAGTAAGTAAGTCGTAATATATATATATATATTAAGAGGAATGTCTAATATCAAAGGCTCTCAGCACAGGTTGTGTAAGGTGATGAAACGGTTTTCAATAAGGACGTTAATTCTGATACCTCCTTCTTGCCTTTCCCAAGAACAGTAAATCATGGCACTGGAAATGCACTAGTTTTATTCTTACAGACAACGTTAACCGATACTATACATACACGCTCTATTATCTCATCTACAGGTATTCTGTAACATCAGAACAGAAGAAGAGGAAAGAGCAGTTTTATTCTATATTACTGGCTTCATAAGACTCCTATTTCTGGAGAAACATCTTTTGTTATTCTTCCAATTCTAAAATTAAAATTAGAAATGATCAATAATTAGGTGCTACGTAACTAAATACCCGATCGCAACATTAGCGGCCTCTACGACAGTTGGGGATGTCGTAGTGACAAATTTACAAAATGTCTCCGGAAACTTACATTTAACTTCATAGAGTGATGATGACCAAATTTTCACCAAGTAAAAATTATTACAAGCCGTAAGTGAAACTCACTTTGTGTTGCTGATATATAGTTCCATACTTTTCTTGTGATATAACGTCATCAAAGTTACAATTTCAATTAAACATTTCTAATATACACGTAGAAGAAAATATTCAGTAGTAAATTAGGCTATGGAATACTCATGAACCCCAAATTCAGATTAAATTGTTAAACTGGGTTTCTTGTAAATTTAAAAGGAATTGACTATTCTCCTGAGCTGTCGGCACTGATGAAGAAAATCGCAGTCAAGATTTAGACAACTGAATTTAGTTATCATATATACTTATCTGCATGGCATGGTGTTATTTCAAAAGCTACCACACGTTTGTGTAAACGTGTTGATATATTATTTAATTGCGATTGAGAGCGTGCTCCGGTGAAAATGTCCCTGCAAACCAATTTCCCCATTTTCATTAATTTTCATCTTAAATTATTCCCTAGCCCACCTATTTTTGTCTGCTTTAATTTTAAATCCATTTAGTGTTTTGGTAAACGACTGCGCACTTCCCTTGGTAATTTATTTCAATCCCTGTCTCTCTTACCTTTAAAAAAATTCTCACCCTGAAATCTAGTGCCAGCTTGTGGCCATGGTCACTTCTTCCCTTCCATGTATCACTCACCATTATGCTTGTATCAAACTATAGACTCAGAAACGTAAATCTAACATCGCACTAAACAAATTTTTCCTCTCATCACTAGGTCAAGTTTAAAGCATTGATCCACTCCGAACCTGGTGAGTGAGCGGTAACGTTCGGACCTAGGATTCTAACCCATGTCCGGCAACATGATTTTGGTTTTCAGTTGCGGACGGAAGCGGGGATGGTAGCTTCTTAAGAACACAGGCGACTTGCCTTCCGATTCTCGTTCACCATTGTCTTCAAGCCCTATTGACCTCCACGTCGAAGAACCATAAATCCAGAGCAAAAAAATACAAAACACAGTTCCTACTTTCTTTGTATTCACAGATAATCTCTCCATCTCGCCATATCTTTGACAAAGCAGATATAGTTTCTGACAATAATAGACGAAGAATGTAGTTCTTGAAAGGGTCTTCGGAGAAAAGAGACAGTATGATGAGTATTACTTTGGAAAATAGGGCAATGCTCAATTTACGAACAGGGGAATAGAGGAAGAGTGGTGGAGACAAAGATTACGGTATGAGAAGCATATAGCAGGGAACATACCATTAACCGGCAAGTGGAGATGAGGAGATTCTCACAGGTTAGTAAAAAAAGTTCATGGTTGCATCTGATGGCATGCAGGAAGCAGTTGCCGGTGGCGGCTGTTCCGCTAGAGCTGGTCGTGCGAACCTCAGCGGCCGGGGTCAGAGGTCACGGGGCCCGCTACCTCACGCCCACTACACGTAGCTTCACACGGCGGAGAAACCCGGCAACAACAAGTATATCTTCCGCCCGTTATAACTACATTGGACTGGCAATGTTCAGTGACTATAACATCATCCACTTTAATAAAATGCATTGAACCTGGAAACTGAACGTTAACTGAATAGTTCGGCAATCTTCGGTAAGTCTCGATAATACCCGAGGTGCTAGTTACACTGGATGCCACCACAGCACTGTTAAGCTAACCAGGAGATTTAAAATAAATAACTGCATTAAAATTTATTTGCAGTGTTAAAAATAAGCGTAACTGCGATTCCAAGAAAAAAGCAATTGTCTACTAAGGAAGTAACTGTATTCAAATACAAAGGGCAGAGATATAAATTTATAATGCTAGGCAGAGATATAGGCGATGATCGTTTAATTTTACATGTTATTTATTTATTTTCGATGATCAAATCCATAAATTCATGTAAGGAAAAGAACTTCTTACGTTTAAAATCTATTCTCTGTAGCAGTCACATAGCACAACGCAAGAATTTTATTTACAAAATATAAGAAATAGGAAACAATATACTTTCTTCGCAAAATTTTTCATAGCAATAAAAAATTTACATCATTTTTGATAGGTTTTTTCGAAGTAGTTGCAAGTGATACAAAAACGGAGGGCAGAGATAAAAAACATTATAATGCCAGGTAGAGATGCGATGTTACTTTTCTCACTGCGAAACTGCTTTAATAATTGTGTATTCTGTTTATCTACCATTACCTGTCGTCGAAGAATTAGTGTAAAAACGAATGGTTTAGCAAGATTTTACTTTGTAGTTAGATATCATTTTAACACAACTAATAAGTTGTTTTTCGGTAAAGATTTTCAGTAACAATGCCCGCTGCCCGTGTAATAGGCTTTACCCTAGAGAGAAGATAAAAACTGACATTGCTCACGCTATAGATAGCTGGTATTTGGAAGTAGTGGAGGTTGAGCTCCACGTTACCTTCAAAGTCCTTGGAAGTGGGAAGTTAGCACCAGAATTCAACAGCGTTAACAATGAAGCGAGACACCTTTCTGCTAAAACTATTAACTGAAATTTGTTTATAATATCCTGCTGTTTTAGCAGCCATTGTAATGTTGTCAAATACTCTTCGAGATTTACGGTCTTTTTTTGGGATCAAGCTTCATCCTTGAGGAAGACCGTAGGCTTCAGTCAAAACGTCGGGAGAAGAGAATTGAATGGATGCAGCGTAAATTTGACAAACTGAAAAATTTGTTTTCTCTCTCCTGCAAAACCATCTTTTATGAGGAAAAACACAGCTGCTGTACTAATGTTGCAAGAAAAACATTTTTCGTCTAACACTGAAACGGAAGGAGGTGTCTGTGAAGTGTTACGTAGACAGCCACCTTCTGTGGAGAGAAAAAAGAGAACAATAAAATATATAATCCTCAGAACCAAGTGATACATATGGAAACGCTTGAGATTTCGTGGACGGCGATGATGCTTGTTGTCGCTGCGAATCCTGCAAAGTATTTCTGTGTGTAAGGTGCTATTATCGATGGCTCTAAGGTCAAAGTTAATGATTTGGGGTAAAATAGCTTCGTTTGAGAGGGCGAGGTCTCCATTATTTCGCTTTCCCTGGAATCTGTCGTGATCTCTGCTGTTTTCGCAAGAAAGGAGAGAGTCCAGGGTTAACGGGATCTCTAGGAAAGAGCGCTCTAGAGTCACGAGAGAGACAACAAGCAGAGGTCAAGACTGTCTTTCATCGCTGCCGAAGCTGTGCTGAACTACAGTGTCGAAATTACGACATCTTATGATTTTTACAGGATCATTGCCTCAGGAAAACATTGGTTCACAATGCAGATCTAAAATATGACTTGATGAGCTCATTATAAATGTAAACAAACAATGTCAATTCTTTGGATTGTTTATTTTCCGATCGCGTTTCGCATTATTCTCACAAATAACTCCAGGCTGTTTTTTTTTCCATCACCTTAAATTTGTTTAGTATATACAGTATACACTTTTCCCGACGTCAGTGATTTTATCTTGGTTTTTGTACCGTAGAGCATTTTTACTGCTTATTTTATGTTTATTTCACCATCGCTGCACTGCAAGGGTTCATTTCTAACAGCCAGTATGTCGTGTTTACATTTAGAATGCACGATACTGTGTATCTACAATGAAATACATTTAAAAATAAAATTAAAGATGTACAGCATAATTTTACATAACGCTGCTGACAAAATCAAAGTGGAAATACTAATAGCATAGTTTCTCTACCATCTCCTAAAAGCAAAAGGGGTGCATTAAACCAACTCCTACAAAAAATAATATATGCACTGGAGGGAATAACACCACCGAATATAACAGGGAGAGTGGCCGCAGACAAAGAGTAGCTTAAACAAGAGACAGATCCATAGCACCAGAAGGAAGAAGACTATCCTAATAGTAGGAGGTGTTACCCACCCTTTCATACTTCAGGACCCAAGAATAAATGGATGCTGGGTGGAATCTTCCTCATGAGGAATGGAAGGCCTTGAGTAGGCTCAGAACAGGAGTATCAAGATGCGAGAGTACTCTAAAATGTAGGGATACAAATGTATTTGCGGCTACATTCAGACACATGAGTGCGGAAAAATGGGCTTCTTCTGGAAAGTATTAGACCCATTCTTAGCCAACGACAAAGCGATCCAAGCAGCTAGTTTCTGGAAAGATGTAATTTGAAACATTCCCTACACGGAAAGTAAAGTGAGTAATGGAGATATAAAAAATTTATGAACTCTTAACTAAGTCGGTTACATCGAAACATAATTATGAATCTCAGTTGCAAGTTGTGCCAGCAGTGTTGCCTATTCAGGTTGTTCAAAGTATGAGACGCTATTTACACAGCTTCTTCCGCTTAACGTAATTTTCTGCTCGAAATGAAACTATTTGTAAGGGAGCGTCCATAAACTTCGTAGCTCTATCTTGGCCTTCTCTGAATCCCCCTCCCTCCCCCCTAAGTAGCCTGGCGTGGCTTTTGCCTATACCCCTGCCCCCCCCTTTCCGCGTATTTATTTTCCCTATTCATTCCAAAGCACATTTTGTACTGTTTCCACTAATCAGAATGTCGTATATTAAATACGGAGATAATTAAATGACGTAAATAAATATTAACATGCTGATACGTTTTCTGTACTTCATTTTAACTGTAACAAATAACATGAAATATAAAGCTAAGTGGCTTAGCTCGCCCCCCCCCCCCCAGTAGCTCAGCGTAGTTTTTGTACCCAACACGTCCCCTACCCCTAGACCAGGCCACGTAGTTTATGTATGCTCCTAATTCTTAATTCCCATATTAACCTCCGAACGAGGAAGCCGCTTGGCTCATCTGTAAGTAGACACTAAAAGTTTCCTCTTTATCTTGTTTTCTCTTTACTTCTCAATGTCCTAGCTAATCTTTTGTTTTTCAATTTATCTAAGTGGCCTACGGGTATTACGACCATACAGCCAGCTGCGAATATTTTCATTTTTCTTTAATTTATTACTTATTATTCTTAAATTTATCATTTTTTATTAAACATTGTTATAAAACTGCGACATAATATATTAAAATGTATTACAATTTTAGACTGCCGGATTATTCTTTCTTACGAAACAAGATATATACGAAACTGATTACTCCTAATTCAAAATATAACTTTACGGCATGATAATTTTTTTTTAAAGGAACATAATTAAAAGGTAATATTAGCTTCACTTAAGTAACGGGCTATCGCCTCGTACACATCATGTCGTGTCCTTTGAAGAGAAATTTCAGATGCTATTAAGGCAATGTTAAGCTAGTATATAGTTTGTTTTGGAGTACCCGGTGGAGGCTCCATGCGAGTATATTACGGCTGATGTCGGCAAAATCAATGCCGGGGGGAATAGGACATGGATGACTTCGATTTTGTAGATGTGACTTGGGTAGCACCCATGTTATTCAGTATTATGAAGTAACCGAGCAGCATGTCACGGTGACAGGTGTCACTGTTGTGCGGTACTCACCGGAGCTGTCTGGGTTGTCTAGGAAGCGCGGGTCGGACTGCCTGTCTGGCGAGGGGGCGTGGTCGGAGCCGATGCCGCTGCTGGGTCCTGATGAGCCGCCCCCGGCCGCCGCCCCCGACGCGACGCCGCCGGTGCCGTCCTTGGCGGAGGCGGAGGCGGCGGCGGTGGCGGAGCGGCGCAGGTCTGCGGCGGCCATGTTGCCCCTGGCGCGGTGCACAGTGTCGTAGTCCCTCGGGGGCAGCAGCAGAGGCGGCCGGGGGCCGTTGGAGCCCAGCTTGGCTCGCAGCTCCGCCGCCAGGGAGTCGTACAGCGAGGCGATACGCTCCTGCTGCCCCGAGGAGGAGCCGGACCCTCCCGAGCTGTCAGACTCGCGTGTGCTGCTGCTACGACCTGCACAACAACACGACATACCCGTAACACCTCGCTAGCGCTACAGTAGATTATAGTGCGTTCAGCTACAAGAGGCGACTCAAGGTCACTCCCACTCCGCTACCCTCAACACTACATGCGAAGGGGAAAGAGTTCCTCGCATCAGAACGAGGCAACGCACCATCGGGTCCGAGGCGAGCATACAACGTAGCCGAGGCGTGGCAAACCGGTTCACCGAACGACCCGAGGCGGGTCGCACGCCATCCATCCAGAGACGGTACTTCAAAGAGAATTTGGGAGTGCGCCGCATGCTATGTGGATAGATATTTCCAGTCGTGCGTCTGCCTCCTTCGTTTACATTGGCACGATGGTGTTTAGTCGTCGTATAGACACACTGTGCGTTGAAATTTAATAAAACCACTATACTGTAGTTAAGGAGTTTTTCGTTATTATGTTTTCGTTTTGTTCTGATCATTTTTAATCATAATCCGGGACAACTAAACGGCACTCTCTTTAAATAAAGAATTTAAAAGGCGATAGATATTGCAAATGGACAATAAATTTTACCATAATGCATTTAAAAAAAATAAGGGATGCTTGGCGCAAAGTAAGAGCACTTAGTGGAGAAGAGACTTAAGTTTTTTAAAAGAAAAATAATAAAACAATGGCAAGTCTTCGAGACTCGCTCAAGAGAGAGAGAGAGAACAAATTGAGTTCTTTACATTGTGAGAATATGAAAAAAGTAAGTTAGTCCGTAATATTCAGTACTTGAAACAATTTATTTTTATACAAATAAAAGAAGGAGAGCATATTAAAGCGTAATTTAGTTTTATTTCAATGAATTCTAGAGACCGAGCGTGGTGGGTGAACGGTTAACGTTCTGGCCTCGGATTCGGGAGGACGCGGGTTCGACTCCCCGTCCGGGCATCCAGATTTGGTTTTTCCATGGTTTCCCCAAATCACTCCAGGCGAATGCCGGGATGCTTCCTTCAAAAAAGCCATAGCCGAATTCCATCCCGTCAGTTGTCTCAGTCCCATCCCGCCTCTAGCCGTCGACGAGGCGTAAAGCCATAAGTAAAAAAATAAATTAAATAAGTAAAGGAATTTATTTTCAGATCGGAATTCGCTCGGGAAAGTCTAAAATTCTTAGATGATGCAGCTGATTTTCGAGAAACATCAATTCTAAGTGCAATTGAAGCACTAGCCACCGTTACATTTTCACCGCGCTCAATATCCACTGTCAACTCGTCGGAACGAACGAATGGTCGGATACCTGTTTCACCCGATGCCTCGGCGAACAGCGTTCGTGCAATCAAAGTGTACATAAGATCCGCCTCGCGTCGCTTCGGTCCCGTTCGTGCGTTGCCTCGTATTGATGTGTACCCGACAAACTTGGCGCACGGCTGGGTAGGCAACCTCAAGTCGCCAGATGGCTGTGAATACGGTAGGGAAACATGGAGGTTAGGTTGCATGAAAACGATCCCTGAGACTATACACCAGACGGCCAGTAGGGCTTCAACCATGAGGAATGAAAAATTAAAAAAGTAAGTATGGGTTGTAAAAAATACAGCAACCAGTCACAATATGATGTTGTTTATTAAACCATTACCGGTTTCGAGCTATACCTGCTCATCCTCAGATGGTTTGTAAATTTTACATCAACAAATGTAATATAAAGGAATGTATGGTTGTCCTACAGTAACAAAAGAAGTTTTTGTAAATGTTTACATCAACAAATGCATGGTTGTCCTACAGTAACAAAAGAAGTATTTGTTTATTGAGCATAAATTAATAAGGTATGATGAAGAAGATTACAGTTTGTTATTACTTACATTTTGCATCTGAATATATCCAAAAACAAAACTAAAGCACTACAAATGCACATATTTATAAACATGCGCTGCACTAGCACTGATTGAGATGGATATGAGCACACTGTGTTTGCCACCATTTCACACAAGACAGATAATGACTATAAAACCCTCTCAAATATTAACAGAAAACTAAATGATAATAATGCACTTGTTGTCAAAGCAGACAAAGGTAATACGGCAGTTATCATGTATAAGACAGACTATGTTAATAAAACAGTTGACTTTTTTTAATAATAATGCCATTCAAGAGATAAAAAAGGATCCTACCCCTAAATTTCAAAAAGAAATCAAAAAGCTCCTCAAAAGAAGCACTTTCCTTCTATCTGACAATGTAGTTCAACAATGTACTGTCATGAACCCCACAGCTCCCAAATTAAGGTCACAACCAAAAATACATAAAGCTAATCACCCTATACGGCCCATTGTGAACTCTAAAAACAGTCCAGCATCCAAAATTAGTATAAAACTCAATGATCTCCTCCTAAACAACTATACATTTGAAAAAACATACACAGTAAAAAACAGTTATCAACTAATAGAAAATATCAAAGACATCACCATACCTACCACTGCCAGATTTGCATCCCTTGATATTGTCAATCTATATACAAATATCCCAATTACAGATACTGTTGAAATTATAAAAAGCAACCTACTAAAATACAAGAAATTACCCCTACCTGAAATACACGAGCTTATTGAGATACTCTCTCTGATCCTTTCATACAATTATTTCACTTTCAATAACAAAATATACATACAAACTGATGGCCTTGCAATGGGAAACAACCTTTCAGGTTTACTTGCAGACCTTTATATTAACCACCTTGAGAATAAATTTTTTAATAATAACAGGCACCTTATACCAAAAATTATCTACTATAAAAGATATGTTGACGACACGATTCTTCTATATAATGGAACAGATACTGAGATTGAAGCTCTTGCTGAAGGTCTGAGCAATATGCACAAAAATATTAAATTTACTGTGGAACACCAAGATAATGGCTGCCTGAACTTCCTTGACCTAAAGATTACCCAAGTTTGCCAAAAGCATAGATTCCAAATCTATAGACAGCCCACCACCACTGATCTCGTCATAAACAGTAGCTCTTACCACCCTACACAACATAAAATGGCTTTTTTCAACTATGTTATCCACCGCGCACACAAAATACCCATGGACACACCAGACTTTATTAATGAATTACAAACAATAAAATCTATAGCTTACAATAATGGATATAAACCATCAATAGTTGAATACCTATCCCACAAAATTAAAAATAAAATCACTCTCTTCAATGCACAAAAAAGATACCAATCCCCTTTCTGCGAGCCACACGAGTCATTGAACAAGAAAACCAGGTACTCCAGCATCCCATTCTTAGGTAAAGTATCTTATAAAATTGCAAAACCTATTTCGTAAGACTACACATAACTATCAGCTTCAATACAGATAATAAGCTACAGCATAAGCTCATCCACAACACACAACTGTATAATTCCCCCTACAATAAATCTGGCCTTTACAAAATAACATGCACTACATGCTCTCAGGCATATATAGGTCAAACGGGCAGAAACTTCTCCATAAGGTTTAAAGAACATTTAGATGCCATCAGATTAGGAAATATAGAAAAGTCCACTTTTGCTGCCCATGTTATTAAAGATAAACATTCCCCACCATCTTTAGATGACAACCTACAGATAATACATATTGCTGATAAAGGTAGAAAAATGGATCTGCTTGAAGAAATAGAAATCTACATCCATGCCAAGAAAATGCCTAACCACTTATTAAATGAACAGATAGAGCTATCTAATAAAACATTCCTATATAATTTTCTAGAACTATTTGTAAAACCCAACACAGACTAAATTTAAAATATAATAATATATACTTAAATGTAAAATGTAACAAATTTAATTTGTAAATGAATGTAATTTCTCTCGGCGTTGTTTATTTATAAAAGTTTCTCGGGCAACAAACCGAGTAATATTATTGTTAATACACAATATTTCGGCGACTTTATACTCCGTCGCCATCTTCAGGTGCAGTTGTCAGTGTCTTGAAGTCTACCTTGAAGTCAGCCTTTAGCGTGTTGTTTGAAAACTGGCATGGCAACGACAGATGTTGTTCTGTTGCCTAGCAGCATCTCAGATGTCATTAGACGCCCGCGGAACACAAAAAGTAGAGCGTTGGTGACGAGCAGCCTCGATAACAGGATTCCATGCGTCACTTATCTGGAACCCACAATCCCTGTTAACCAAATCAGACGCGAGGCGAATTTCAAATGCTTCTTTGATGACGCTGTCCCAGAAGCCTCTCGCATGTGTCAGTACAGGATTTGATGGTGAGCTTCGATGTGGTTTCCCTCTTCACCAGGGTTCCTCTGGCTGATACGATGGCTCTACTACAACAGCACTTCGAGCCCAGGTTAGTCGAGCTGTTCTGCCACACATTACAATCATCGTACTTCTTGTTTAACGGGCACTACTATGAACAGATCGAGGGAGTTGCCATGGGCAGTCCCCTGTCACCTGTTATAGCTGATTTCTATATGGAACATTTTGAGGAGAAAGCGTTGGAAAATGCCCCCATGAAGCCCAGTGCCTTCTTTCGGTACGTGGATGACACATTTGTTGTTTGGCCCCATGGTAGAGACAACCTAGATAAGTTTCTCCTTCACTTGAACAGTGTCAACAAAAACATCCAATTCACGATGGAGGTTGAAAAGGAAGGTCGCCTGCCCTTTTTGGACATTCTGATTATAAAGAAAGCTGATGGAACTTTGGGACACACGGTGTACAGGAAGCCAACGCACACGGACCTGTACCTAAACGCGCACAGTTATCATCATCCGGCACAGCGCAAGACAGTACTAACTACTCTTGTCCACAGAGCGCGAGCAATATGTGATAAAGACAGCCTTCCTAGTGAGTTAAAACATCTACGTGATACCTTCAGGAAGAATGGGTACAATGAACATCAGATACAGTTGGCATTCCGGGAAATGAAACGCAGGCCTAATGAACACGATAATGGTCCACACGATAAATTAGCCTTCTTGCCGTACTCTGGCGCCACAACATCTAGGGTCGGAAGAGTCCTGGCAAGAAATGGCATTAAGACCATTTTCCTACCACCACCGAAATTGAGAAACATTTTGCGCTCTCCAAAAGATGACCTTGCCCTTCGTACACCCGGAGTTTACTGCATCCCGTGTGAATGTGGGAAGAAATACATCGGCCAGACCATACGGTGCGTACAACAACGGTGTTTGGAACACGCCCGACATGTTCGCCTGGGGCAAAAAGACAAATCCGCAGTGGCAGAACATAGTTTGACAGAAGGACATGGTTTTGATTTCGAAGCGACTAAGGTACTGACACATGCGAGAGGCTTCTGGGACAGCGTCATCAAAGAAGCATTTGAAATTCGCCTCGCGTCTGATTTGGTTAACAGGGATTGTGGGTTCCAGATAAGTGACGCATGGAATCCTGTTATCGAGGCTGCTCGTCACCAACGCTCTACTTTTTGTGTTCCGCGGGCGTCTAATGACATCTGAGATGCTGCTAGGCAACAGAACAACATCTGTCGTTGCCATGCCAGTTTTCAAACAACACGCTAAAGGCTGACTTCAAGGTAGACTTCAAGACACTGACAACTGCACCTGAAGATGGCGACGGAGCATAAAGTCGCCGAAATATTGTGTATTAACAATAATATTACTCGGTTTGTTGCCCGAGAAACTTTTATAAATTTAATTTGTATCAATAAATATATTATTTCTGTTTATACTATACATATCATGGTACAATTAACCTTTAGTGTTTTATATCTATAAATCCTGGTTTATCACATTATAATTTTAATGAAATAATATTTAGTCTAATTTTACCTTTGTTACTATGTAAACTTCTTTGTATATAATCATCTTTGCTATATATTGTTTCTTTGTAATATGTCCTCTTTGCTGTGTATATCCTGTGTATTTGTATATCATGTGTGAAATGGTGGCAAACACAGTGTGCTCATATCCATCTCAATCAGTGCTAGTGCAGCGCATGTTTATAAATATGTGCATTTATAGTGCTTTAGTTTTGTTTTTGGATATATTCAGATGCAAAATTTAAGTAATAACAAACTGTAATCTTCTTCATCATACCTTATTAATTTATGCTCAATAAACAAATACTTCTTTTGTTACTGTAGGACAACCATGCATTTGTTGATGTAAACATTTACAAAAACTTCTTTTGTTACTGTAGGACAACCATACATTCCTGTATATTACATTTGTTGATGTAAAATTTACAAACCATCTGAAGATGAGCAGGTATAGCTCGAAACCGGTAATGGTTTAATAAACAACATCATATTGTGACTGGTTGCTGTATTTTTTACAACCCATATTTGACATCACAGTCGCGGAAGTTCCACCAATCCAACATGGATAAAATATTAAAAAAGTAAGTAACTGCTGATTTGATCTTGAATCCACGAAATTTCATGCAAATTTGATCATTCATAAATACCTCAACCAACGTTCTATGAGGCGTCCTGAAAATTTATTTATCATTAGAAAATGTAATAAAGTATTGTAGCAACCATAACCTGGGACACGAAATTTGAAGACCCACTCTTCAAGACATCATAATTGTTGGGCTGTTCCAACGATTCCACTCTTTAACAGTGTACTGATATTAATTGTAAAACATTCAAGCAGAACTGTAATTTTTTTCTTGCAGTTTTCTACGTAATAAAAAGTGCACAATTATATTTGACCACCACTACCAGTTTCCGATTAATTTTTAAAAACCAAAAACTGTGATATCATTTTAACATTTTCGTGACGTTTTCCGTTCAGTGATACACTTTTAATTTAATTTAATTTAATTTAATTTAATTGTAATGGAGCACAGGCTCCGGTGGCAATTTCCCTACACACCCATCTTCCCCCTATCCTGCACCTACCTGCATTTGCCCTCCACAAATTTTATCTTTAAATTCTTTCAAAGTTTTCGGTAAATTATTCATCATTTCTCTTGGTAACTCATTACAATCCCTGACACCCTTACCTAAAAAAGAGAATCTTCCCACACCCTTGTGCCTGAAATCGAGTGCCAGCTTGTTGTCATGGTCATCTTTTCCCTTCCATGCACTACTTTTCATACCTATTGCAATATCTTTCCATGCTTCATCGCCAGTATATGCCCTGTACACTCCCATGACCCTCCTCATCCTCCTCCTGTCTTGCAATGAATCCCATTCCAGCTCCTTTATCATATCCGTCACTGATTGCATTCTGCGATAATTTCCAGAAACAAATCTAGCAGCCCTTTTTTGCACCCTCTCCAACTCCTGTATTTGATACGTAAAATGAGGGTCCCAAACTACACTACCATATTCGAGCAATGGTCTGACCAAAGTTTTGTAACCCAATTCCTCATCACTCTCTTAGAATTATCCACGAGAGATTATATTACTGCCATCGAAGCCGACTGTGTCAATCAACACAAAGATATTGTACAAAGCTATAACACCTTTCACCGTTGCTCGTAAAAGAATAAAAAAAAAAAACATGTAACTTAACAAAACATTTGCAGTGTTGATTGTGTATAGGAAGTATCATCCAAACTTCACTATTAACGATCATAGAAAATTGCATTACTTTTTAATTTAGTCAAAAGAACTGTGAACTAAATCAGGACACGATAAACTTATTATTACTGTCCTGTTGTTTTATGAGATCCAAGGAAAATTTTCACCTATATACGCAATGACAAAAGTTTCATAATCTTTTAGTAGATGTTAACGAGTAGATAACATATGAATAGAATAGCGCTCAGCGGTGGTAATTTTAAAACACGTTCACCAAATGCGAAGAACAATAGAATAAACTGAAGCAGAGCTGCTGCCGCTGACAAAGAAACTCCGCGTCTATAGCTCGTAAACCAAGCGGACCTACTGTGCAACTCTGTGAGCTCGCATTGAACAGCATGCTCGTCTTCTTTGTGTACTAATTAGCTTGAGTTAATCTTTTGTGTTTTTACACTTTGTTTGCAGCACATTGTAACGTGCTCTTACGGATCAGAATTTTATTGTCTCCTCAAAAGGGTCTGGAACAATTGTTGTCTTTTGAAAAACAGCAGCAAAAAATGAAAATAAGATTTCCAGAGCGAATTAAATTTTTTTTTCGTTCAGAACTAATTGATGGGTTAATTAGTGCTGGGACTAGAATAATAAGCAATAAAGGAGATGCAATTCTTAAAAGGCGTGATGCAGAGAGTTAGGGTATTAAGTGTAACATCAAAGAGATGGAAGTGATAAAAGGAGAGTTATTTGTGGAAATTATCGTAGAATACAGTCAGTAATTAACATTATAAAGGAACTAAGCTGGGAATTACTGCTAGACAATGGATGGATGTACAAGGCATCTACTGGTAAGGAGACCTGGAAGGATATTGGTAGAACTATTAGAAGTAGCACATTGAAGGAGAAAGACTATGGTGAACGTGAACTGGCCCTTGATTTTAGCTATAAGAAAATGTGAGTTATAAAGATTTTAAATTAAAAATTCGTGAAAAGTAGAACCAGTTGTAAAGCCTAATTAACATCGGAGTAGATGCTATTAAATTAATTCAATAAAATTCTAGTAGAATCATATACCAGCGCAGGAATAGCAAGATGGCTTCATATTGCAGTAGTCAGCAGTTCGAGTCCATACCAGGGCAGTGGTGGTTTTAATTAACTGTAGGTCCGGACTGTGTTGTCCTCTAATTTTTGAACGTCAGTAACACCAGAATCGTCTAATACAATTGAAGAAAATAGAAAGAAACTAAGTTGTTGGGTGACTGGCCAATAAGATCGAAAGTCATTTAAAAAAAAAAAGATGCATTGGTTAATGTCTGCATAATGCGTTATGGCAAGAGGGCCGTGTTTTGGTGATCAGGTCATAGAATTCGGACTATAGTCTTGCCTGATTCCGTCTTGACAAGAGAAATCACACAGTATTTGCATCGAAATATCTTAACGACACAACACGATAAAACAGTTAAAAGGCATTCTGCAGATAAAATTAACAGTAAATAAACTAGCCATCCTGATTCACTTCTGATTGAGAGGCGCTGTGTTTTCTGTACCAGAATCTAACTCAAGACGAAACATGCTATGATTTTGTTCGCATTGATACAGTAACAAAGAAAAACGGTTATTATTATTATGCAGGGAGTACCTCTAACTCTCGCTGACATAAGTCTGGAGTTTATTAAGAGGTTCTGAAGTGACGAATCAGCTTGTTCTCACCAGAAGACGCCTCGCACGCGGCATTACAGAGCGAGGCCTGTACTTAGAGCTGGCAGCTGCTAATTTGATATGTTGGCAGCACTGGTAATTGGCCATCTGCACCGCAATAATGGCTGTCATAGCAGAGAAATGAGCTCCACTAAACGGACAGGGCTCGTCGGCAACGCAAACAAAGCATCAAAAAGAGGAGGTAACGTAAACATTATACCAATTATAGGGACACTTTCTCAGTTTCGCTGTTCGAAACACAGATTTTGCTACAGTATAATTTACAGATATTATCAAAAATAAATTATTAAGTCACCTACCCATATCAATTTACACTACAAGTCTTAATTAAATGGAGAAGGCGTTTGTTTTCATGCAGTTAATGAACTATCGGGAAGCCTTTTTTGCATGTTCTTGATGTTGGAAACGGTCCCTCAAGCTGTATGAAACAAAAATGATTGACAGCATGGAGTTGCAGAAGGCAGTTCTGAATCACTTCATTATGGTAGTCTATCCTAAGGAATGAAATCCTCGAAAATTATATAATAATTAATAGTTTCCTGGTGGTAAATATTTCTGAGCCAGAATAGTCCCTCAGTTGGATCACCGGGTTGTGACTACCCAGAAATAAGTCATCAAAATTTATACAAGTATCCTATAAAACGAAACTTAAATTGTTAGATGACTGCGTAGGACTCTAATACAAACAATTTATACTAAGATGGAACTTTATCGTTTTGATATTGTTGGGATTTGTGAGAATAAATGGAAGACCGCGCAGAACTTATTATCTGGGGAATATAAACCAATTAGAACACACACATTCCATCAACAGGAGTTAGAATAAAAAATAATATGGGAAAAAAGTGTGAACAGTTTAGCTACAGACTTATTTTGAGGAAAATGAAAACTGCCCAAGTACCAACAAAGTTGTCGCATGTGGATACCTCACGAAGACGAGACAAACTGCGAAATTATATTCTGAAATATAACAGCTGTCTGAAGGGTTGGAGGCAAGTGATAGTACGAGGTAAGATGATAACAATACAGAAATTTTAGGGATCATATAAATGGGAAATATAAGAGAACAAAGAAAAACAGCATTGAGGATAAAATTTTGAGAACAGATCACATATAATTAAGACAAAATGAATAAAAGGAAGTATAAACTGTAAAGGAGCTGATAGGAAACTTCTTTTAAGATCAGAGGGAAAAGCAAACTGATGGAAGGAATACATAAAGAAACTGCAAGATGAGGACAACAGGAGGCAGGAGCGAGTTGAAGATGTTGGTACTGATGTGTTAGGAGAGCCTGTTTTAATGACAAATATGAAAGATTTAAACCCAAATAATAAATAAGGAAATATCTTCAGGAGTGCTAAAATTTGGAAGAAGAAGGACTTTTCAAACTCATAAAAACAAAATATATTGCATCATAATTTTCAACAAAAAGTAATACGAGTACCACACAACACACACAAGCAAACACAATCATACAAACTCAGACAAACAAAACACGTATGCTCCGAATATCAGTCAAAACACATACAAACAAATACACATACACTCTGAGTGCCACAGACAATACACACAAATACACTCACATGCAAATACAAATACACACATTACTCGGAATGCCTCCAACACACACACGAACAATCAAACAGACAAACACACTCTTAATACTATAGGATAAATGAGAGATTTCAAAAAATTGTAATATGACTACCACACAACACACACGATCAAACACAAACAAACAAACATGAACATACACACTCCGATTATCACAAATCACGCACAGACACATACAAACAAACAGACGCTGTGAGTACCACACACAACACATACACGCAAACACACACACACATAGAAACACAAACAATCACACTTACTCTCTGAATACCATATAACACACAGAAGCAAGCAAACAAACATTAAAACACGCACACTCCGAAAATCACACAACACACATCACACACACACACACTCTGAATACCAGGTACAAACACAAGCACACATACAAACAAACACAAATATACAACCATAAACACACGCGCGCTCGCACACACTCGTAATACCACATAACAGAAGCACACATACAAACAACACAAATATACAACCACAAACACACGCACGCACGAACACACTCCTAGTACCACATAACACAAATAAACAAACACAATTCCGAGTACCACACTAAACACTCCGGTATGACAGGTGTTACTGACCGTCTGAGCCGCCTCCAGCGCTGAGGGGCCTGCGCGCGCGGGGCGGCCTGGCCATGCCGGGGGACCGCGGCTGCTGCGCCGCCACCTGCTGCTGCTGCAGGGCCGCCTCCGCCGGGGGGCAGCAGGCCCTGCGCGCGCAGCCGCCCCTCGATCTCGGCGAGCCTGCGCAGCGTCTCGGGCCGCTCGGCGAGCGCCGCGAGCTGCGCGCGCAGCACGCTCGCCGTCTCGACGCTGTCGCAGCGGTACGCGTGCACGTGCACGGGGCAGCGCGTCGCCGGGTTCGCCAGCAGCAAGATGGCCGCCACCACGTCCGCCTGCTGCAGCGCGCACGTCACCGCCTCCGCCGGCACCGCGTGCTTCACCGTCTCCCACTTCACGGCGCCCGACTTGCCGCCTGCCGGCTTCGGCACGTTCTGGATGATCTTCAGGCCCTTGTGGCTCACCTGCAGAGTCACCTGGAACACGAGCACAGCTCCCATCAGACAAAGCAACGAAACATTCCCTGCCTAAGTAATGGGGATGCCGGTCTCGGTAGCGTAGGGGCTAGAGTGCTAACTCCACGTGCCGAAGGCCGCCGGTTCGAATCCGGCCGCGGGCATGGATGTTTAAGTGTTGTGTGTGTCTGTGTGAATGTGCTGTCCGTCCTGTGGCGTCCATACATTGGAAAAATACAATATAATCGAGGACTACTTATACACTGAAAGCTACAAAAATTACATTGAGCTGGCTGTATGGCCTTCGTTGCCAAATGCCATAAAAAAAAAGTAATGGGGATAAAAGTACCAGTCAACTTCCCTCTATTCGACATGAATCTCTACTATTCAATATCTTTAAGTGAACTATAAGTGTGTCTGAGGGTTTGAAATGGCATCAGGCTAAGACTATCGCAGCAATTTTGATGGCGTTTTCAAATTTTTAGAGCTTATGTTTAACCAAAAAATCTGCGAAATACCTTATGAATCTATGTGACTGAGGAACCGAGAAATAAATTATAATCATTTCAAGACGGGACTAATAAGCGCCACAGATCACTCTGTATTTGAGATGAGAACTCCTTTCAAGAAATAATCATAAAAGATCAAACTACTACTCTTTGGATTTTGATTTAATTTTTTACTTATTTATTTTTTCCGATACGTAGTACATTAAAATAAAAGAAATATGTTAATCAAATCACTGCATTATAGATTAACACTTCAGGAGGCGTAACGATATTTAATTTACACTAAACATCTTTGTGTTTAATGTCACTATCAAAACCAGACAGCCTGTTATCGTTAATCTGACTACTATATCATACATTGACATTTCCATAAGCGTAGCTAAATTGTGATTTTTAATTTATTGTAAGCATCTTTGTACTTAACATCGATATTAAAACCTGATAGCATGTTGCTGCTGTATTCTGAATCAGCACAAGAAAATCAGAATTTTTAAGTTATTGTTACAGAAATGATAATTTTTGTTGTGATTATAAATAAGATGGGCAAATGTTAGTTTTAAAATAATTGCAAGACCTATGGTAATTGCGTGCCATGAGCACACATCTCACTGATACACGACAGAGATAAAGGCAATTAGACTCAA